>JARHVA010002859.1:1522500-1705000 GCA_037957365.1 Torreya grandis
TTTTTGGGTAATGTTGATACATAAGTGTGATATAAACTAATCTTCAAGAGGTTTGAATGTTTATAGTGATTGGATTGGTAAATCATAAAACATTCTTAAAGTATAGTCCTTGATGGTCAAAACAAATTTCATGAAAATTTTATAATCAGAGGCATAATGAATTAATTCATTACATAAATATTGAATATGATATTTAAGATCACCCTTTCCATCATAAAATGTGAACTTAGGTGCAACAAATCTAGTTGGAAAGGAGTGTAAAGATATTTCAAGTGCAAGGTGGTTATGCAACACCTCTTGTGAATCAATAACATAAGGTGATTTCATATATTTTTGTTCAATATTTGTAACCTTAGTTTGAAACAATTTTATAGTTTGGATAAGAGCTTGCACCTCTTTCTCATTAAGGTTTGGAGCTTGGGAAGTAACCAAAGAAGTTGTACCCATATTTCTATTGGATATATGCATTGAAACTAATAATTAGGTTGAATTATTTTTGTTTCCCATGTAAGATGTATCAATATTAGGATTTTTTTGGGGGAACAAAGGTGAAAACACATATCCTATGCCCCCATTATAAGTCTGAATCAATTATGTGCTTGAGGGGATGGATATTTGTATATGGGGATGTCCCATAACTGTAATAGTATGATCAATAGATGTATCTAAGTGTTTGTCTATGCTTTTTGTTTTTTTAATTTCTATTATGGTTCTTAGGATCTCATCAATATAATTTAGGTTTTTATAGATATGTTGTCAAATCATATCAATATATTGTACTTGCTCTTGGTCTATTTGTTCATTTTTATTAGATTCATTGTTTTTATGATCATAATAATTTTCTATGATAAATTCTTCAGTATGTGGTTCAATTTTATTATTGGAATATTAATTAGGTTTAGGATTTGTTACCTCATTTTTTTGAGCCATATTATGTGATCAAGGAGGAATATTTAAGTGTTTAATAGAAATACCAACTAATATACTATACCCTTAACCTATAGTGTGTCTATGAATATGTATGGCTAACTTAATGGTTACACACCACCATATTATCTTGTTGCATTTATCTATGTTCTTATTATGGTTAGCATATGGAATAGCCTTAGATAAGTAGAGTATATATATGGGGTAATGGTTATTATTTTATCATGATATTACAAATTCTATTCTTATTGCATTATTGTAAAGGTTTCCCCCTCAAAGTGGCTCAGTCATAATATTCAAGTATTTTGCTCTTTAGATAATGATTGTTATGGATTTGTTTATTATATTATTAATTACATGATATATAATTATATTTTTATTTTTCATCTAAGTAATTTCATTACAAGTGGTATCAGAGCTTCAATTCAGGCAAGTTTTTTCAACATAGTTTTTTTTGGGTTTGGCATCCTAAGAACTAGAAGGCCAAAAAAACATAACTTGTGGTCTGGGAGGAATTGAATTTTTTTTGTCACCATATTTTTGTTCATGAGGTTTTTTGTTTTAGAAAAAACCTATTTTTGAGTAAAAAAATGTTTGGAAATTTTTTTACCTTGTGCAAATTAGTAATCATTGGATTCATTTCTATGATATGATAATAAAAATATATTCTATTGGTACACTTTTTTGGAACATTTTTTTCACCTTTGTACACATTAATAATTGTTGGATTTGTCTTAGTGAGGCAATCACAAAGGTATCATCTAACAATACATTGTTTTGGGTCATGATCCTCATAGGGTTTGTGTATGGTAAGGCCTAACACTTGTGGTTACAGAAAAGGGTAAAAAACACATAAAACCCTTCACAAATAAGTTAAAGAGTTCAAAAATTTTGATCTAAGTATTTTATAGGAATGTAAAAAACTTAAGTCAGAGTTTTAGGGCATGGTATAGAAATATGATATTGATGTAGTTAAAGGGGACCTCACAGGGCTTATAAGGGACCTAAATATCTTCTAGGATCAATTACAAAAAATCATTGGACAATTGGCAAAGTTTTTAACACAATAATTGTATATAACTCTCTATCACTTTAGTTTGGTTATTCTCCTCCAAACAATCACAATGGAAACCATGGTACAAGGTCACTATTGCCAAAAATGGACCTACACAATTTTGATGGTAATGATCTACTCACATGGATTACTCAAATTGAAAATTTATTTGATCTACATCAGACTCCCTATTCAAAAAATGTGGTCATTACCTCTCTATCTATGGAACTTGAGAAATTTATTTGGTATTACTGGTTGTGTGCTCAAAATAAAAAGAAGGGTCTCTTGGTTTCCTAATTTATATGTTTTAAAGAGCTGTAACTACACTATCACAATAATGTCTCAGAAAACTACTTCATGAAACTAGCCAAGTTGCACCAAAATGGGATGGTAAAAGATTACATTCATAAATTTTAGAATCTCTCCATACATGTTGTAGACATCATTGAGGAAAATCTAACTGACTTATTTTTGGGTGGCCTCAAAGATAGTATCCAATTGGAGGTTCACATGTTTCATCCTAGTAATATATCTGAAGCCATACCAATGGCACATCTAGTTAAGGAAAAAGAGTTTATCAAATGAATACCTTTCACTAATGTATGTGAATGCACCTTCCCAATACCATTTTTTCCATAACCTATCGGATTGGCACCTCAATAAGTTGAAGAAAAGCATGCAAAATATTTGTGTTTTAGATACAATAGCAAATGGAGCAAAGGGAATCAATGTGATAAAAATAAGTTTTTTTACTTTAAAGATGCAAATGAGGAGGAATAATATTATTAGGGTTTAGGGGTAGGTTTGTAAAAACTTGAGGATAAATATAAATATTCTCAACCTATGATTTCATACCATACACTTTCAAGAATTAGAACTCATCAAACTCTTAAGGTGATGGGTTTCTTAAAGAAATGAAAGGTGACTCTATTAAGTAACTTTGGGTATACACAAAACTTCATCAATAGTAAGTTGGATACTTGTTTAAACTATTTCATTTACCCAATTCCAAAAATTTAGGTGATGATTGCAGATGGTGGTACAATCAACTATTCTAGAAATGCCATAGCATTAAGCTTGCTATGGAAGACTACTTGATAGATTCCCCTATGTTTCTTATTCCCATAGGAGGATCTCACATTATTTTGGGAGTGTAGAGACTCACCACTTTGGGCAATATTGAGATGATTTTTTAAAAACTATTCATGAGGTTTCATTCAAAAGGTAAGACCTTTGAATTATGTGGATTATGAGCTAAATATCCATAACTGGTTAGTTCCCATCAAATGATGATGATTATTAGAAAAGGTGAAAAAAAATTTGTGGCATGCTTAATTTTCATAGAGGTTCAAGAAACTAAGAAGTCTACACTAAAGGGTGATGGATGACCATTATATTATTTTTGGTAACATGCCAAAAGGACTACCTCCAAGTCATGCACATGATCATGCCATCAGGATCATTTCAAGAATTAAACCAACCAAAGTTAGACCCTACAAGTATCCCTATGCTCAAAAGAGTGATGTTGAAAACATGGTACATGAGATGTTGGAGGCAAGAATCATTTGACATAGTCAAAGTGAATATTCCTCCCTGGTGGTCATGATGTAAAAGAAGGATGATAGTTGGAGGATGTACCTAGACTATAGATAACTTAACAATTACACCATTAAAGATAAGTATCCTATTCTAATAATTGATTATTTTTTAGATGAATTACATGGTGCTATTTATTTTTCCAAGTTAGACCTTCACTCTAGGTATCACTAGATTCACATCCATGATGAGGACATACCTAAAACAACTTTTATAACTCATAAAGGACATTATGAGTTTATGGTTATGCCTTTTGGCCTAAAAAATGCACTGATGAGGCCACCAATTGCCTCATTTTATAGCCTCATCCATACTTTGTATATGTCTTTTTTCATGTAAATCCCATAACTATCTATGACTTATGTAAATAAATGAATGAAATTATATATATATATATATATATATATATATGTATGTATGTATGTTATGAATTATTGATGTTTTTTCTTGATTGAATTATATTTGTGTGGCTTTATTTAACAAGAATTTTAAGGGTCATGTAAGGCTACAAAATATTGCTAGGATGAAGCCACTATAGAGTGCCCACAAAAACTATAGGCTTCACTTATAGGTTGCCTATAGTCACTACAAAGTTCCCATAAAATTTTTAGGATTCACCTACTAGATACCCACAACCAATATAGAGTACCTGTAGCAACTATAGGCTTCACTTATAGGTTACCTTCGGCCATTGCAGAGTTCTCATAGCAACTATAGGATTCACCTACCAGTTGCCCACAACCACTAGAGTGTGCCCATATCGACTGTAGGCTTCATCTATAGGTTTCTTGTAGCCACTATCTAAAATAGAGCTATTGTTGAGGAGATCTTAAAGACACATCTAATTATCTTGGGAATCAAATGGATGATTAGAAAGAATCATAGTTGTATGAATTCCCTACATGCAAGGAAATATTGGATGTGATACCAAAGATGAGAAAGACAAGGATAATTAGAAAAAAACATAAATAAATAAAATAACAAAACAATATGCCTTGTCTTTAACCCAATCAAGCTTGAAACAAGTAACTTCGGTTACTAACCACTTGAAAGTTGACTTGGGTAGTTTCTAAGAATTTATATTTTTTTCTTAGTTTGGTGTCTTTGGTTAAAACTTAATAGACTACATTTTGTATTTAATGGTAGAACCTAGATTAAATTAGGAGTTAGTTAATTTGAATACATAATAGCAGAAGTATTAGAATTTCAACATTGCACTCTGACTATTATAACTTCTTGTAGCAATCTTTAGTTGCTACATAATTGAGTAATAAGAAAGTTGATTTTGTAAGAAGTTTTTGAAATCTCTTAGAGAAGGATTGGAACTCAAGTCTGAATGAGGAAGGCCCCCCTTGAAAGGAGTTACAGTGAAGATCCTGACCCTCTTTAGCTTTAGTGTATTGTGCTAGTTGATTTTATTTTTAGTTTGATTATGTAAGTATGATGCATATGTGATTCATATGTGTGAAGCATTTTTGCATTTATGTTTTCATAATATTTTAAAGTATAACTATCTGGTGAATTTAATATAAGTTCATTATACTACAACTAGTAAAAAAAGTTGATTTGGGAATCAATAATTCATATATAGTGCTAACATCCTTGAAAATTATACACACTCTGGGTTGATAATTAATGTTAATCAAACTTAAGAATATGGTATTCACTTGATAATTAATCTACATAACATTTTAGCATCATTGTCAAGGAGGGTGTCAATTATTATTTCTAAAATCAATCATTTTTTTTTTAAAAGTTGTTAATGCACTATTCTACCTAGTTGGGTAAGTCAAGTGAGGACACTATGATGTCTTATGCCAGATGTCTAAGTTCTTGGTCATATATTTCTAGTCAGGCAAGTCAAGTGAGAGCACTATGGTGTATTATGCTAGATGTCTAATTTTTTGGAAGTAAACTGTATATTCAAGTAATATTAAGTAAATAAATGTTTTAGGATGTAGTGATTAGATTCACCTTGAAATGTTTTAAAACTAGAAAATATTTACACTAATTCAAAGCATGATATATGGAAACAAGCATAGTGCTTAAGTTACTTAGTTCATGTTTGTATAATTTATTCATACAAAAGTGATTTATTTTATGCAAAGTGTGCTTTTAATTTTCCTACTTTATAGGATAATTTTCCTACTTTCTAAGATAATTTTCTTTCTTTCTAGGATAATTTTCTTGATTTCATTTCCTACTTTCTAGAATAATTTTTCCACTTTTAGTAGATAATTTTTATTGCTTTCTAGAAGTATAATTTCAATTCCTATTGTTTTGATTTCTAAACTCCTTTATTCTTGCATTATTTTTAATTAGTTTGAAACAATCCCTTGGAATGCATGAAAAACAAATAAAAAATCAACCTTGTGTAGGAAGGGATAGGACAGCTGAAAGAGGGGTATAACATTTATGCAGAGAGAAAGAGATTCTCAAGGGATATTCTTACCAAACAAGCCAAAAAATTTTGCTACAAAAGAACCACAAATACCTATAGCAACTAAGAATCCTATTTAAGAATATACCATAAGATGAAAGGCTCTTGAAGAAGAGAACACTACAAATTGAAGGAGGTGGCTTGTAGAAGAAGCATTATTAGATCTAAGTAAGGAAATAGAAGTAGAGAAATCATTAGCTGAGTTGGTGAGAAGAAATGAAGGAGATGAACTACATGAAACAAATACTCCAGAGAGTAACATATTTACAACATTTCAACAAGGCTTTTTTGATCAAATCAAAGGAAGCTTAGGAGAATATTTAGATCCTTCATCTAGTAAAAATATTGAGGATCAACAGATAAATATTTAATATCATGTTGACCAAGGGATTGATATAGAATTTGAGAATGAGATCCTGAGTACCTTTGGTATCCATATCACAAGAAAATATATCATGAGTAGATAAGGACACTTTGTGGATGGCAATGGGACTCTAGAAATAGTTATTTTTGAATTTTCTATTCTAGATGCAATAGGCATAACATAAATAAAAAACATTCTACCCTTAGCCTTGCCTGATTTTAGAGGTGCATTATCAAAATACCCAAACACATTATTGTTTAAATTTGATATCCTTTGTAGAATATATGACTACATGAATGATGCATAAAAATTGAAGCTTTTTCTAGCTACTCTCAAAGACTTAACACTTCACTGGTTCATGGGACTGGGTAGTAATTCAATCCATACTTTGGAGGACATGAAAAAGAAATTTTTGGCCAAGTGTTAGGAATATGGAAGAGGGAGAAGTTATAGAAGAAATGAAATCTTTAGGGTGACTCAAGAAGGGGATGACTCCTTGGAAGACTATGTTGAATGGTTCATGTTCAGCGTATAAAAATTCAAGCAAAGTGCACTTGGAAAAGAACCTTTAAAACCCATATTATTGAAAGGATTCAAAGAAGATTGTATAGAAACCCTAGACCTAATGAGTGGAGGAGATATTTCCCACCTACCATTATCAGATATCAAAGAGCTTAGTAATAATTATTTTAGATCTACCATAAATAAAGTCAGGGGTAGTAAGCTCCCATTGGCAGTTGCAAATGGCCTATCAAAAACTAAAGTTAGTAACCTATTACAAGACATGAAACATGATATCATTAGTCATTTGGCCACCCAACTAGACATCCTACACTCAAGATAAAAGCAAATAGCTTTGGATCAAGCCTTGACCAATTAATGTCTAGACTACAAGAAGAAAAAGGCAGATTGTAGATGTCATGAAGTTTGGGCTAAAGTATCTCACATCACAACTGAAGAACTAGAAATAGTAGAACTACACACTATAGGAGGAGATGGTGACTAGGTTTTCTATGTTTCATAAATAAGGCCATGGGTTCAATGACCATATTATCAAGGTATGGGACAAAATCCATCTTTTACAAATTCTACCTCCTTTAATTCACAATTTACAAATACTACTCCCAATTGGACTAGTCCTTGGTGAATGTTCCACCTCCTAATTCTAGTTATAAGCAAATTCAAGCAAGCTACCCCACCACCTCTTAGTAGCCTCCACAAAATGTATCACCACCTTGGATACAATCTTGGTAAACACCCCAAGGCTCACCCTTCACAAACTAGTGGCAACAACCCTGAAGACCTAATCAACCATGGGGAAACTCTCTAAGAGGATTCCTCCACACCAAAAATAAAAAAACCTCTTACTCTTATGCCTAATACAAAAGTTGCACCCAATCCTAACCAGATACCTACCCAACCCATACAGAACCTTGAAAATAAGTCTATACAACCCACATTCAATACTAAACTTTTTCAGTACCTAACATACATAGTGAATATCAATGAAGTTCACCTCCATTCAGGGAAATTTATACCACCCCTAGCATCACCCATAATAATGGAATCAGATCATGAAACCCCAAAAGATCATGCTAACCTACTTATAACACCACAAGGACTCTATGAACCTATAAATAAATTTTTGGATGAAACAACCCCACCATTTCTAGAACATCTCAGCATTTAATGCCATATAATTGAACTTGAGTTTGATTTCATGGGATATCTCAAGAATATTTGTGTCAAAATTTCTCTATTGTAAGCCATTAAGGATGTACCCATATATTTCAAATCTATTTGAGACCTATGTCTATGAAAACCTAGAAGGAAGAAAAAAACCCCAATATTGTGCATGTGATTGGCCAATTAGTAGACATCATGCTAAGACACACCCTTTCAAAGAAATATTTAGTTTTAGGATGCCTAATAGACACAGTCTAGATCCATGACCAATATTTGTCTAATACATTGATAGACCCGGGGGCTAAAATAAATGTAATGACAATTAAAACCATGCATAAACTATAGCTAAATAATATTTGTCCCACATCTACAATGCTATAAATGGTTGACATATCTACAATCAGACTAGAGGAAATCATTGAAGACCTTGTCATTACTTTATATTCTTAAGAGTACCCTATAAATTTTATTATGATATATCTTAAGTATAATTTGGGTGGATACCCTCTTATCCTAAGACAACCTTGGCTTGTCAAAGATAACATCTTCATCATCTGTAGATTAGGTAATATGATGATATCCAATGGAAACCACACTAAGAAGTTGGTCCTTTATCCCCTAACACAATTAGTTTTTACACCAAAGCATACATTATGGGCTAAAGATGATGAGATAGATCAACCTCCTTTGATTATTGTATTTACCATAGACCATGCATGCACATTAGCTGATTAGGAAGAAGATACAATTCTCTCCAATGTTCTTCATCACAATTATCAAACTCCTTCTATAGATCTCAACCACTTACAATGTGTTGAGTGCCCATTTTCTAGCATTTGGGAATCATATAATTTTGATGCATCTATATAGAAAATATTCACTAGATGCTACCTCATAGCTATAGAAAAACTAGATATATTAGAAATATAGAAATGATGAAATCACTCTCACAATAAATTGAAATCTCTCCAGGAAAAACATTGCTTATTAATAGCAAGTTGGAGTTAAATGAGGAAAAGCACCTAGTTAGCATGTTTCATGCAAACTAATGTGATTTATATGGGATTATAAGGATATGAAAGGAATCAACCTAGAAATATGCACACATCATATATACATCAAATAAGAATGCCAACCAGTCAAACATCCACAATGTATGATGAATCTATCTCCTCAAGAAATAGACAAAGTGGAATTACAAAAACTCCTGACTATTAGATTTATATATCCTATCTCAGATAGTGAATGGGTTTCACCATTAGTAATTATATCAAATAAAAATGGAGACTGATGTGTATGCATATATTATAGGGAACTCAACACAAATAGGAAGGATCACTTTCCTCTAGCCTTTATTGACCAAATGTTGTACACACTAGCAGGGAAGAAATATTTTGCCTTTTTGGATGGCTTCAATGGTTACAATTAGATTATAATTACTCCTAAGGATTAGGAAAATAACACCTTTACTTATCCTTAGAGTACTTATGTTTATTTTGTATTGCCTTTTGGGTTGTGTAATGCTCCTACAACATTCTAGAGGGCTATGTTGAGTATCTTTGTAGATATGGCTAATAAATGTGTAGAAATATATATGGATGACTTCACTATCTATGGAAAAACATTTGATGAGTGCCTCAAAAACTTGGAACAAGTGCTAAAACACTATTAGGAGCACCATTTACCTCTCAGTCACAAGAAATACTACATGCTTATGACATAAGGTATTATCTTAGGCCACCACGTATCTACTGAAGGAATTAAAGTTGACCCTATAAAAATCAGCATCATTAGAAACATGCCTGTTCCTCAAAAATAGAAAAATGTTAGGAGTTTTTTAGGACATTTTGGTTACTACAAGAGATTCATCAATAATTTCAACAAAGTAGCAGCACCATTATTCACCCTTATAACTAAAGATGTTAAATTTCTCTAGACTCTTGCTTGTTATACAACCTTCAAAAAATTAAAGGAATTATTGACCACCACCCCTATTATGTTTGGTCCTACTTGAAATATTCCCTTCCATATTCAAATTGATACTTTATATACTATCTTAGGAGCTATGCTCGACCAAAAATAGGAAGCACTCAATTATGCCATATATTTTGTAAGCAAAAAATTGTAGGTAATATAATTAAATTACATAGTTACTAAAAACAATTCTTGGTAGTAGTCTATACTATCAACAAGTTCCATCACTACATCACAAGGTATTAAGTCTTTTCTCATATAGACCATGTAGTTATTTGATATTTTATGAATAAAATTGATATTATAGCCAAAGTGATAAGATGGTTACTCTTATTGCAAGAATTTGATATCACTATTGTAGACAATCCTGGTAGGGACAATGTGGTGTTTGACTTCTTATCATGCCTACAATCCCTTGAATAAGATACCATAGTGGATGACTCATTTTCAGATAAGCACCTATTCTCTCTCACCCTTACCACACCTTGGTATGATAATATTGCTAACTAATTTGTAATAGGGTTACTTCCATATCACTTTCTCCCTAAATAAATGAGAGTTTTGAATAAAAAAGTGCCAGATATTCATGGCTATCTAGATTTATTTTCTATACTAGGCCTGACTCCATCATCAGAAGATGTCTTAGAGAAGATGATGTTATAAATATCCTTAAAGCTTGCCATGATGAAACCTATGGGGGATACCTTATAATCAAGCATACAATAGTCAAAATTTTGAATATAAGATACTATTGGCCCTCACTCCATAAAGATGCAATAAGGTATACTATTCATTATGATAAATGTCAACGTATGGGGAGACCCACACATTCAGATAAAATGCATTTATAGCCTCAAATGGTGCTTGAACCATTCAAAAAATAGGGCCTAGACTTTTTAGGACCTTTTGATCCAAAATCTAATAACAAAGAGTATATCCTTGTATGTACTAACTATTTCACTAAATGGGTGAAGGTAAAGGCTCTTACACATACCCAGGATGAGAAGGTGGTAGCTTTCCTCTATGGAGAAATATTCAAAAGATATGGTGTGCCACAAGAAATATTCATTGATTAAGGACCCTAATTCATTACTAACTTAATTAATAACTTAGTCCAACAATATGAGATTAGGCATAACAAATCAACTCTATATCATCCACAGTCTAATGGGTGGGTGGAAGTCACCAACAGGGAGTTAGAAAATATTTTGACAAAGACTATTATTATGTCTCATAAGGATTAGGAGGTTTGGCTTCCTGAAGCTGTGTGGGCTTACAAAATCACATGGAAGACCACTACAAGCTTCACTCCATATGAGTTGGTCTATGGAAATAAACCTATCTTGCCAATTAAATTTGAGCACAAGACCTTAAAAAAACATTAAAACTTGGGATGGATATATCTGAAGCATAAAATGAAAGGCTCCTACAATTAAATGCCTTACATTAATATAGATAACAAACATTATAGAACATAGAGATTTTATATTATTAGTGGATTGGATGGTATGATAGGTACATTAAGACTAGATAGTTATTTATAGGAGATTGGGCCCTTCTTTTTGACTCAAAATACAAAGATCATAAGGGTAAACTCTAGACTAGATGGCTTGATCCTTTTGAGATTGATCATGCTTATGACAATAGAACAATGCAAATCCAAACAATTGATTTAGTAAGATTCCATCTGCTTGTCAATGGCCATAGACTCAAGTTGTAAAAAATGCCACTCACTCTAGAGGAGTTTACCAGACATTTATGCAAGTAATTACAAGATGGATACAATGATGTACTAGATAGGTATGCTACCTCACCAAATAAAGGGAGTGTCAATCCACACTCAGATGAAGAAGGAGAGGAAGACATCCTAGCCCTCCTTTGGTATGATGAATGAGACCTTTACCTAGTCCTTGACCAGACCCTGAATAAACATTCTACTACAAGTAACATCTAGAGTAAAAAAAAACCCCAATAATGAAAACCCATTCTTGGGTGTTGTTAGCAACTTTTAGGTAGAAAACTAGCCTGTTGACTACCCAAAACTATAAAATGGGCTTAAATAGAAAACTAATTTGTTGGTTATTTAGGGTTAAAAAAGAGAGACAAAGAGACAAGAGAGAAATGAAAATCATTTAGAGCACAATTTTTCAAATTACCAAGGGTTTTTTATAGTTTCTATAGACACCTTTGCCACTGAAGCTTTCACTCTAATTGCTATAGGCAATTTTATAACTACTACAAAAAATTCTATAGTTTCTACAGGCAATTCTATAGCTACTAAAAGCACCTTATACATAGTTAGGCATCACTTTGTAACTTATTATGGGATTCACCTATAGTTGATGTAGGTATCTCCTCATGCCATTCTCATCTTTCTATATTTCATGCAAATTATATCCTCCTACAAATGTCACTTATGGCTTGGCTATTGGCTTTTGGGAACTACATGAAAGTCATTAGACAACCTTGTGAAAGAATAGAGGAATATTAGAGAAGTAAATGCCACATATATTGCTCAAAAATACCCTTGAATACTAAGCTATAGAGCCATAATAAAGCATACACTTTCCCTCTCCATTTATAAGTGTTGTAGACTAGAATTTATGCCTACTAGGACACCCATGATTCATTTTCAAATTTTTGTTATTTTATAGAGATGATTTCACTATACTAAATAGTGAGATATTATATTTATTTGGCACACAAGTCCCATGTTTGAATACCTACTGATTACTAAAGCCAAGTCCACTAGGCATAGAACCTACAAATAATAAGACATCATAAATATAATTATCAAGTGGTTCATGCAGAGGAAGGTCAAAAATCGACAAAACCCTTAGCCAAATACTTTTAGGTTCATATAACACATCACTTGGATCACCCAAATATTAAATAATCACTTGGTGGTAGGATATCAATCATCTCTCATCCATGTTTTAGACCCTTATCCATATAGGATGTCATGCATCACATGCATGTGAGTTGTGGGCATCATAAAAGCCTAACCATCAATGATATCCTAATCACTCCACAAGGGGTCCACTTTAATCTAGTTACAACTACCAACCCAATCATTACATCCCATTAATAATTCACATGCAAACACTTGCATGCCAACACACATGTGATCCCTTGACATCAACCCTAATACACCATTAACAAAAAGGTATGCTATATATTTTAATCATTGAAAATTATTCATTATTTTAATATAGCATGTACTATATTAATAAGAATATAAAATCATGAATTACATCATTAATTTAATATCCATCACATCACCTCAAAACCCACCTAGTGCTACCCCAACCTACACTTATACTCCTAATTATGACCCCATTCTATCACTTCCATCTTATTCACTCCACATCACCTAAAGACATGTGATATCTCAAGTGGGGGGAGGATGCTATGGGTTAGAATATCATGCACTACAAGAACCCTACATGTGCATAATTAAATGTCATATGGATGCCATAATATCTTATAGGGGAAGAAATCATTGTATTGTTTTCCCTTTACAAGTATAACCATTTTCACAAAACTATAACATATCATAACTTACAACCTTACAACCTACAATCTCACATCTAAAATTATTGAACAAAACCCCTGCTTTGCTATATGTAGATTTTTTATAGGCCAAATAGAGTGTGTTACCATTTATTAGTTGAAAGGATTGACAGAGAAGTTAAACTTATAAATATGGGAGGATTAATTGTAAGGAGAGAACCCATAGATCATAAGAAACTTCAAGGAGACCAAACCAATTGGGATGTCTTCAATAGAGCTAGTTGGACCATTTATTTTGAAAGTTACAACATTTTTTAGAGCCTCTTGCTAGAGAAATTTTAGGTTCCTTTAATGGAAACCAAGCCACTATACATGGCATCACATTCCTAGTCATTGAAGACTTGGTGAGCCAAGAAACTGGGCTGCCAAGTATGGGGGAAAATTGGAAAGAAAAACCCAATGGCAAAGAAGCTAGACCATAATTTTGCTAGGAAAATGAAAGAATGGTATTAAAGAAAGGAGGTGTGGAGAGACATATCTTACCTTCAACATGGAGAGAGATAACATCATACATCATTAGGTACATGCCCTGTGAAGGAAGGTATTCCTTAATTTAAACTCATTAGTTTAAGTTTCTAAATCACTTAAGGCATGATAGAGCCATTAATGTTCTAAATTTATTATGGAATATTTTAAAAAGGATGTCCAAAGAGTGATAGAAGGGTATTGAAAAATCCTTATCCCATCACTACATAATATGGATAATAACTAAACAAGGAGTAAAATTTATCAAATGTAATATAAGTTGGGAGTAATTTTTATCCCTAAAAAATAATGAATATCAGCAAGAAGAGGGCATTAATGAGAAGGAATCCCCTGATAATTAAGCCTAACTAGTTGTATAAGAAGATATTGTGGGCACTAGTTCTAATGGCCAGCCTATGGCTACTGAGGGTCCATTTGAGACTGCTACGAGTAAGAAAAAGAGAAGGAAACTATCCTACCTCCTTCTAAAATAGAGGAGGAAAGACCATAATATCATATTTCTTCTCCCACTTTTTCCTCACCACAAATTGATTCCTCCAAATTGTTTCCTTCTAGACAAGAAGAAGTTATCCTATCAATTGCTTCACAATAAAAATAAATTGCATCAATCACCCCTATTGAAATTAAAATGAAAACCAAAAGGAAGAAACCCATGGTGTCAAAAATAAGGATATCTCCTCTTAAGAAATCTCAAAGAATTAAGAAACAAAAGACCACCTCAACTTCCTCAACCATAGCTATCAGTGATGATGAAAAACCAAAGAAAAAGTCTAGGGTTCAAAAGACCCTAGATGGGTTTGAAATTGAAGTATGGTTTACTAATGAGGAATATACCAAGGTAGGACATGGAAAATCACCTCAATCATCTAGATTCATTGATGAGGATATTGATCTCCTCAGAGACATTGGGTATATAGAAGAGGAATTGACAATGGTAGATCAACATGTAGTAGAAGAAGAATTGGTTGAAGGAGAGACTATGAAAAAGAAGTAGAACAAGAAATAATTCCTCATACCTAGGAGTTCTAGACATTAAAACAAGATTTACAAGAAATATACAGGCTGAGGAATGAGATAACAGAACTGAAAGGAAAAAGAGGCATTGAAACACTTATAGGGGAAATAGAGTTTGTAGAACCTTCTATGGATAGAGAAAAAGTATTGGAGGAACCTAAAAAAACTTCATATACCTTAGCCATATAATCACCTATAATATATTATGCTTTGGATTTGATGCCCTTCTACATAATATTTCCTCCTCCATTGCCCACTACAAAGACACCAATAGCAGAAGAAGTTATTAATGTGGATCTTTTAGTCTCTACACCTGTAGAAACTGATGACCTCCCACATTTTCTTAAGGAACAATTTGGTGATGATGAAACTCACTACAAGAAGTTAGTGTAAATATTTAAAGTATTTTTTTGAAACCAAAGAACAATAAGTGGAACTAGAAGAAAAACTAGAAATAGTTGATGTCAGGATCAAGTATTTGAAAGAAAAAATTGGTAAAATGCATGAAACCACTAAAATATTAATGGAGTACAGACCCACTTCTAAGTTGTATGATATGTACTTAGAAGAGAGATGGCTCAAATTCAAGTATGATAGGATCTATAATGATCAATCTTACATGATTTATGACCTCAAATATTTTTTTCAAGAATATAGACATGTTGATCTTGACCTCTAAGCTCAGTTAAGTGAGTTTTACATCCACCAATATGTTGTACCTAGTGACATAAAATGGAATCCAAATATCTATTTGGGAGATGTCTTGCTAAATGCATTTTCTTCATATGTTTTGAATGAAATAAGAAGGAAAAGAATGGAAGAATATCAAGAAAAAGAAAAGAAAAATACTTTGATGATCAGGAGTGAATTAAGATATTTAGATGCTATAATAGTTGAATGGATCTCTTTCATGAACATAGACACTCCATAGGAATGTGTTATCAAAAAATAGGTATAAGTTCAAAATCATTATTTGAGTCTTATGAAAAGAGATGGAAAGCAAGTTTTTATTTTTTGCTCTCATAGATGGGCAGAACTCTTGGATGCCTTAAAAAGAAAGGAAACATACTCCCCTCAAAACCTTAGGGAGGCCATCTACAGAGTATACTTGTATATTTAACTTGTTTTAGAGTGGAGAATACAATGGTTGGGATTGATGTTTCAAACCCCTATATTCTAGTTCCCAATTCTTGACTGAGAGGGAAATGTTTCAACTGATAGAGAGAAAGAAAATAAAAGATGGGGAAACATTGAGAATGCTAAAGGTTTCTACATCTTTAAAGGGTTAGGCTACCTTGAGGCCCTATAATTTAGAAACTTTTGTGGGTTTAGAATGAAACCAAGGATTGCTTAAGGCTGAGTAAGAGGTTAAGTAGGTGGGTGTGATGAGGTCACCAATTACTTCATTTTATAGCCTCATCCATACTTAGTATATGTCTTTTTTCATGTAAATACCATAACTATCTGTGACTTATGCAAATGAATGAATGAAGTTATGATTTTTTATGTGATTTGATATATATATATATATATATATATATATATATATATATGTAATGTTTTGAATTATTGATGTTTTTTCCTTGATTGAATTATATTTATGTGAATTTATTTAACAAGTATTTAAAGGGTCATGTAAGGTTACAAAATCTTGCTAGGCTATAGTCACTATAGAGTACCCACAAAAATTATAGGCTTCACCTATAGGTTTCCCATATCCATTATAGAGTACCCCAAAAAACTATAGGATTCACCTACCTGTTGCCTATATCCACTGCAGAGTGTCTGTAACAACTATAGGCTTCACCTATAGGTTACCTACAACCATTACAGAGTTCCTAAAACAACTATAGGCTTCACTTACTAGTTACACATAGACATTTTAGAGTTCTTTTAGAAATTTTAGGCTTCACCTATAGGTTACCTATAGCCACTATTTAAAATAGATCTATTATTGAGGAGATCTTAAAGACACATCCAATTGTCTTGGGAATTGAATGGATTTTTGGAAAGAATCATAGTTGTTATATAGATTCCTTACATGCAAGGAAATATTAGATGTACTACCAAATATAGGAAATATAAGGATAATGTGAAAAAGACAAAAAGAAATAAAATAGAAAAATAGTATGCCTTGTCTTTAACCCAATCAAGCCTAAAACAAGTAACTTCAGGTACTAACCACTTGAAGGTTGATTGAGGTAATTTTTAAGTATTTGTATTTTTTTCCTAGTTTGGTATCTTTGGTTAAAATTTAATAAGCTACCTTCTATATTTATGGGAAAACCTAGATTAGATTAGGAGTTAGTTAATTTGAATAGATAATAATAGAAGTATTGGAATTTCAACATTACACTTTAATATTGTAAATTCTTGTAGAAATGTTTAGTTGCTATAGAATTGAGTAATGAGAAGGTTGGTTTTGTAATAAGTTTTTGAATTCTCTTAAACTTATTGATCTCAAGTCTAAATGAGGAAGGGCCCCATTGAAAGGAGTTGTAGTGAATAGCATGACCCTCCTTAGCTTTAGTGTATTGTGTAAGTTGATTTTATTATTAGTTTAATTATGTAAGTATGATGCATATGTGATTCATCCGTGTGAAGCATTTTTGTATTTCTATTTTCATAAGATTTTAAAGTATAACTATCTAGTGAATTCAATATAAGTTCATTGTACTAAAACTAGTAAAATAAGTTGATTTGGGAATCAATAATGCATATATAGTGATGACATCCTTGAAAAGTGTACACACCCTGGGTTGATAATTAATGTTAATCAGACTTAAGAATTTGGTATTCATTGGGTAATTATTCTACACAAAATGCACCATCTACATTTTAGAGTTTGATGAATACTAATTTTAGGCCTTTTTTGATAAAGTTTATATTAGTGTTTTTTGATGATATCCTCATCTACAAA
Organism: Torreya grandis; assembly: GCA_037957365.1. Taxonomy (NCBI): domain Eukaryota; kingdom Viridiplantae; phylum Streptophyta; class Pinopsida; order Cupressales; family Taxaceae; genus Torreya; species Torreya grandis. Next base: position 1,540,535 of record JARHVA010002859.1, read on the forward strand.
AAATTTAAGAAGACCATTTGAAACACATGAAATAACTAATTTCAATTTTAGAACAACATCAAATTTATGACAAACCTTTCAAATGTGATTTTGGTGTCCATGAGGTGGAGTAATTGGGTCATGTTATTTCACATGAAGGAGTGAAAATTGATCCTAAAAAAATCCAAGTGATGATGGAGTGTCAGGATCCCAAGACCCTCAAGAACCTTTGAGGAATTCTAGGGCTGACTAGTTACTATTGTAGGTTTGTCAAAAATTATGTTAAAATTATAGACACACTCACCTCTTTGTTGAAGAAATACTCCTTCCAATGGACCAACTCTAACTACCAAGGAATTTGAACAATTGAAAATGGCTATGTACACAACTCTAGTTTTAGTTGCTTGTGATTCTTTAAAAACTTTATTGTGGAGTATGACACATCAGGATATGGCATGGGGGTTATACTCATGAAAGATTTAAAACCAATAGAATTTGAAATTTTCCAATTGAAGGGAAAAGATATTCTCAAGATAATATATGAGAAAGAGATGATAGATATTTTGTATATAGTGAAATAATGGAGACCTTATCTTATGGGTTATCACTTTTAGGTAAAGATCGATTATGATAGCCTCAAATGTTTTTTGAAACAATGATTATCATCTGAATAAAAATAGAAATAGGTGAATAAAATGTTAGGATATGATTTTTAAATATAGTATAAGAAAGGAGAAGATAATGTGGTGTTATATTCCCTCTCTTGATGGGATGAATTAGTTGAGGCATTGTTATGCACCATGACCATATGATAGGTAGAATGGCTAGATGAAATAAGATATGAATGGGAGAATGAAAATGATACCAAGGATTTGATTTGAAATATTTAGAAGGGTTATGACCAATCTAAAAATTGTACATGTAATGGGAACACATTATGGTATAAAGATAGATTATGCCTCTATAAGCATTCTTTCTTCAAACATAAAAAATTTCAAGAACTTCATGCTTCTCCACTTGGAGGTCCTTCCATATTTTAAAAAATATATCATATAATTAAGAAATATTTATTTTGGTAAAGACTCAAGGGGGATGTCGATAAATATGTGGCTAAATGCATAGTATTCCAACAAAACAAAGGTGAAACCATTATGACCCTAGGTCTTTTGAAACCTTTATCCATCCTTAGTCAGCATTAGGAGGAGGTTTCCATGGATTTCAGTATAAGGTTACCATAGTATAAGGGTAAAATTTTTATAATGGTAGTTGCAGATCAACTCACCAAGTATGCTCATTTTTTCCCTTATCACAACCATTTGTTACTAGTATAGTAGCTTCTACTTTTATTAATATAATTCAAAAATTACATGGTACTCTAAAGATCATTGTAAGTGATAGAGATCCCATATTTAATAGTAATTTTTTTAATGAATTATTTGCATGTTTGGGAACCCAATTGGCTCATAACTCATCCTATCATCCTTAATATGATGGATGAATAAAGGTAGTCAACAAATGTATATAAGGGTATCTTTATTGTTTTATTTCTAACAAACAATACAAATGGGTTTATTGGATACCACTTGTTGAATGCTAGTATAACACTTATTTTCACACTTATTCTAAGATTTATACCTTTATGGTGTTATGTGGGTATCACCCCCCATCCATAACTTCAACTTTGATAGTGCATCCTAAGTATTGAGGTGTTGAGGAACACATTCACCATCAACATGAGGTGTTAGTCAGTTTGCAAGAAAATTTAGCAATGACACAAAATAGAATGAAGTATCAAGTAGATCAACACCATAGTGAGTGATATTTTATCATAGGTGATTGGGTCTTTATGCATTTATATCCATATAAGTATATGTTTTTCAAGTAATATAAAAAGGATAACAAGTTATCACCTAAGTACTATGGCCCTTATCAAATCATGTATAAAATTTGTAGTGTGGCTTACAAGTTAGAATTACCTCCATCCACTCACATACATCTAATATTCTATGTATCATTTTTGAATAAGATATTTGGACATAACATTTCCACTCAATTTGAGTTACCTAAATTTAGATGAAGAAGGTTGAGTCATTTTGGATCATGAATACATCCATCACATGTGTACTAATTAACTACGAACTAGGCCATTAAAGAGTGTATGATCAAATAGAAAAATATACATTCTAAAGATGTAACATGAGATGATGAATCATTGTTATGATAATATCTTGGTTTGATTCAATTTTGAGTACAACATTGTTTTTAAGGGGAGGGGCATGCTATTATTAAAACCAATAAAGAGAATGAATTTATATTAACCAACATATAAAATAATACATAGGAACCATATTATATAGGCATAAAAGGAACACCTACAAAATAAGGAGATGGGTGGAACCAAAATCATCGAGTAGCATAAAATAGCTAGGCCCATGAAACCTACCTACCTAAGTGGTTAAAACCACTACAACCATAAGCATGAAAAATATACCTTAGCAAATATCCTAAGGTAAATACAATTATATGATAATACCCTCCCTTATTGACTAAACCAGAAACAATAACAAGTTTGTCCCTAAATTTAATAAACTTATCTAAACCAAATGGTTTGGTCATTATATCAATTGGTTGTTTTATAGTGGAGCAATATAAGAGACTGATATCTTCATTTATAACCAAATATCAGATGTAATGATGGTGAAACTCAACGTGTTTAGTCCTAACATGGAATACTAAATTCTTTACCATCTTCACAACTCTCTAGTTATCATAGAAAATTAGAGTAGGATTTGACGACTCAAACTGAAGATCCTCAAATATTTTCTTTATCCTTATAGTTTCACAACCTACACTAACCACATATTTATACTCTACTTCTATTGAAGATAATGACACTATAGATTGTATTTTGATTTTCCATGAGAAAACTCCTAAACCAAGAGTGAATACATAACCTATTGTATATTTTCTTGAATCTACTGATCCTACCCAATCAAAGTCAGGATATCCTAAAAGCTCAAAATATACAGACTTCTTATACATTATGCCAAAGTCAAGAGTACCTTTAACATATCTTAATAACCATTTTTTAGCTAACAAATGTACATCCTATGGTTTAGATATGTAGTGAGACATAAAAATCACTACAAAACAAATATCTAGTCTAGTGGTAGTGAGGTAAATGAGACTACCCACTAGTTGCCAATATACTATTTTATTAATCGAAGATGAAATAGTGTTAATTAAAATTTTGGATCCAACTTATATAGGTGTGTGAGTTAGATTACAATCCATCATTCTAAACCTTTCTAGTAATGATTTGTCATACTTTTTATATGGCATGAATACAACACAATCACCTTTCTAAAACTCAACACCTAAATAGTTTTTCAATAGTCTTAAGTCTATCATGTCAAAAGGTGAATAAATATCAACCTTAATTTACTGAATGAGACTAGCACTACTCGTAATTATGGACATATCACCAACATATATAATGAGAATAAATATATCATCACCAAACATATTTACATAGAGAGTTGGTTCAAAATTATAAATTTTTAAACTAGACTCCCTAACATATGAGTCTATTTTCATATACCAAGTTTGAGAAGCTTGTTTAGGCCCATACAAGGACTTAATCAATATGCAAATAAGGTGTTCCTTACTAGGAACCTAAAAATCTTGTGGATGAACCATGTAGACTTTTTCCTCTAAATATCCATTCAAGAAAGCAATATTGACATCTATTTGGTGCACCTACCATCCAAATTGAGCAAAAATAACAACAATCAAATGAAAAGTTACCATATTTTTAGAAAGAACAAAAGTCTCTTCTTAATCAACCCATTCCTCTTATGCATAACCTTTTGCATCAAGTCTAGCTTTGTATTTATCCAAGGAATAATCTAATTTACATTTAGCCTTGTAAATCCATTTACAACCAATGGATTTATTTCTTGGTGGTATTTCTATGAACTCCCAAGTCTTATTTTTCATCAAGGAATCATATTCCAATTATATGGCTGATTCCTACTCATGCTTCCATTTGGCCTTTGAAAAATAATTAGGCTCACATGATTGTGAAACAATAGTTGTTAGAACAAAATTATCATGCTAACCTCTATTACCAAACTAATTTCTTGATATAAATCTTATTCCTTATAAACCTTGTGGCAAGTCTCCCTCATTTAGTGTTTCCATTATGGAAAAATAACACTTTGGCTTCTTTGGTTGTTCTACTGGAACCTCAAAATTACCTACAACAATTCCCTCCTTGGAATGTGATTCCATTGATGAACTATAATCCTACTAAAATTTCACATCATAACTTATAATAAAATCATTATAAGAAAATAATGACTCAATAGCTAGAACTATACCAGTTGCTGTGAAGTATAACATCTATTCATTTACTATGACATATTTATTTACCACAAATTTTTTAGTAGAAATATCAAGTAGTTTTTAGGCATTTTACTAATCATTTTAACCAAAAAACATGTATGCTTTAGTTTTTTTATCCAAGCTACTTCTCTTTTGAATAGGAATAACTACAAAAGCTACATAACCAAAACTTCTAAAAGCACTTACATCTAGAGTTCAACCTAACCAAACCTCTTTTGGAGTCATATTATCCAATGTTTTTATAGGAATTATATTGAGGATGTACACTACCATATTCACTACTTCTACCCAATATATATAGGGTACATTTCTACTTTGGACCATATAAAGAGCCATGCCCACCACCATCCTATTTCACCTTTCCACAACTCTATTTTGTTGCAGAGTGTAAGGGGTAGTGTAATGTTTGTGTATGCCTTAAATGGCATAAAAATCCTTAAAATATTTTGAGATTAACTCACCCCCATTATACATTCTAAGATATTTCACTAATCATCTTACCTATTTTTTAACCACAGATTTCCAAGTAAGGAAGTTAGAAAAACAATCAGATTTATTTACTAGAAAGTATACCTTTTTTCCTAGATAAATCATCGACCAATAAAAAAAATAATTGGATACGAAAGGGGTAGGTGTATACATTAGACCATGAAAATATTCATGTACCAAATCCAATAATACCTTAGCTCTCAAATATTTACCAACATCAAATGAATGTCTAACTTGCTTCCCCAACTGACAACTAGTACATACATGATCACTATCCCAAATAGAAGGAATCCCCTTAACCATATCAGTCTTACTCAATGTATTTAAATAATAATAATTCAAATTCCCATACCTTTAATTCCATAGTTAACTTGTGATATAAACCATTAGAAGTAAAATTTCCTTTTCCCTCTATGGATCTAAAATATTATACAAGCCTTTTTCACCAATCCCAACAACAATAATCTTATTATCTCGGTAGTGACTAAGCATTAATGTCTTTGAAGTTTTACATCAAAATTAGTTTTTGAAGTGATCTCACTAATTTAATTTATATTTTTTGTTCACAATAGGTACATATCTAACATTCTTAAATATATACCAAACTTTATAATTAAAAATAATCTAAACATTACCATATCACTTTACAAAATGAGTTCTACCATCTTCCAAAGATACAAATTCATTATTACTATCATTTTCAAAAAAAACCCACATACCAATCCTTATGGAATGTATAATGGTGAGATGCCCTTGAATCAAAGTACCAAGCTCAATCCACCATATAATTACCACTATAATCCACGAAATAAAAATTAGGAGATGTTTCCTCACCTTCATCTTCAACTACATTTGCATGATGAGCTTTCTTTTTGGGGTTAACCATATCATATTGTCTTTTCCTACAATATTTCTTAAGATGACCATGTTGGAGAGTGTGTTTTCATTGATTTCAAATGATTTTTTCATGTGTGAATTTATGTTATAGGTAATCAAAAAGAGGTGATGTCATTGATGTATGGATGAGTTTGAGCCTGAAGTTGTGTAAGGTAGTGTTGGTGTATGTAAGAAAGAAGTTGTAAGTGGCCTAATGAGGAATGTTGATCAATTTTGGATACATATTATCTTAAGTAATTTTTTTTTAGGTTTTTAATGTTTATTATATCATTTTGTTGTTGTTTTAGGTTAAGGAGAGAAGACAAGTATGTGAGTAGTGGCATAGGCATAGACTTGATAGCCCTGTATAGTGGCATAGGCTTGGTAGCCTAGTGTGTTGAGTTGGTTGAGGCGAGGGAGAATAAATTTGGAAGATGTGTATCATGTAATTAAGGTTTATGACATGTATATAATTTCTTAAGATCATTTTAAGAGGTTTAAATGTGGTCTCTTGGTTAAGGTATGGTCTGTAATCTTAGACCTAGTACACATAAAGATCTAGTGAGGTCCAAATCAAGTATCAAAGTGAGTTATCAAGATGGAAAAGCTCATATAATCATGAAATAATGTGTGATAATTTTGATCAAAGGTGTTTATCAATTTTTAGGTCTTGAAGGATAAATGTTGGAAGGTTTTTTATGCATACAAAATGATGGTTTCCAAGCCTACGAAGGAAGTTGAGTTGATCATTGACACGCGTAAATTTTCATGGTGAAATAATATTTTGGGAGAGGTTTAAAATGGAACTAAGAATGTTTTCCAAGAATTTTTCAGTGGTTTTAAGTACAAAGCTTTATGAACATTCGTTAAAAATGTAAACTAGTTAAAACCCTCTATAAACCCTCATAATAGATTAATTAGAAATGAAATTTGAGAAAGGACCCAAAATATATTTGTTGACAAATTTTTAATATTTTATGGTTTATAGGAATCCTCCAAACATCTCTATGTGGTAATGATGTGGAAGGGTAGTGAACAAAAGGTACATAAATATGCTTGTTTCTAGAGATTTTTGTGCTACAAGTAGGGTTGACTGAGTCAACACATACAAGTCATTATATATTTAAGGTCAATACTAAATATTGAGGTAAATATAGTTGGTTTTGTAATAAATATTCATTGTGTCAATCATTTTGGTCAATCACATTGTCCTATCACTAAATCTATAGATAGTGATAATAGTGAAGGAAACCAAATTGGAGTGAAAACCTATTTAGGGATGGTTTACATGTGAGTAAAGATGATTCCAATGGATTGGGTTATATTTTCGATACATATACCTTATGTACCTTTGTCTTGTTAGTGCTGATGATGCTAATAAAAAATCTTAAAAGTGCTTTCAAAGTGGCTTGTCTAGATAGTGGAGAGTGTGAGAAAGAGGTTTAAGGAATTGGTCTGTTAGACTAATGTGTGTCACTAGAAAAAGAGAAATAACTATTATATGTTGATATATATGACTATGAGAATATATAAATTTAGATTATATTTCATGGAAAAATCATTTTAGGTGCTAGACAATAACATCTACATGACTATACAGTTGGAAGCTATAGGCAGTTTAGGTGATCACTTTTGAAAGAGTAAGTTGGAGGATATTTGAATAGATTTGAAGAATAATATGAGTTTTAAGTTATTATATAAATATAAATGTTTCATGATAATGTATTTAAGGTCTTATGTTTCCCATACTTAGGTTTGAAAAGTTAAAATGCTTTGACTATATTTTGACTATGTGTGACAAGTCTGAGTGGTCATTTTGAGAGAGGTGATTTGAATACTTAGATCCTATGAAAATATGTCAAATGGATATGGATAAGTTTATAAGTTCATATAGTGTCCATAAATTTAATTTTTTTTCATGGTTGAGTGGTAAAAGTGTGATTATATGTTCAATATCCTTGACTGAGTTTCTGGTAGTTCAAGTAGCTCTAGGTAGTGTTTTTGAAGAAAGATTCCTGAGATGTTTTGATCTATATTAGAGTGTCTAATTAATATGGATATGTTTTATAGGTATTTTAGGATTCATACATTCAATTTTTTATGTGGTTGTTTGAAAAAAATGATAGTATGCTTTAGTTCTAGAAGACAGTGTTTTCTATATATCAAGGCCTAAAGAGCGAGGAGACCTAATTACTAGGTTCAAGGTGTGAGTTTTAGTTATAAGTAATTTAGAAATATGTAGGAGTAATTTAGGGTATATTTTATGAATTTTTGATGTTTTTCAAGCATTTTTGGAAGCTTAAGGTGGTCTAAGAATTTAAAGTGGTAAAGTATGCATGAGTAGGCCTAAATTGCTTTAGGTCTCATGAAGGCCCAATAAAGGTTTTGGGATAATAAGAAAATGAAAGACCTATGAAGTGTGTGTTTATATAAGTAACATATTTATGAACATAATTTTATTATTATATAATTGGGTTAAGGATCTTGTCCAACCAAGATGGGTTAGACCAAGAGAGTAGTATAAGTACAAGGCCTAATTTGCATGTTTATACTAATTGAGTAAGATAAAAGTTAAGTGAAGGAGATAAACTTTGAAAGAGAAGTAAAAGGTAATTAAGGACCATTATATATTTAATAGGACTATTAATTATTATTTTATCAAGGTGATGTAGGTTAACACATAGGTCATTAGACCTAATGATCCTAGAAGAGGCATTTTGAGCTAGTGAGCCCTAAAGAGTGTTTGGGTGAGAGAGCAGAGGATAGAGTGAAAACAAAGGAGGTAATAATCAGTTGAAAAAATTTAAAAAAGTATTAAATATGATAAAATATAAAATTTATATGAGTTTTTTATTTATTTCCTATGGGGTTGTATCCTCCTTTCTAGTTGGAGCTAGCAAAAGGTCAAGTGGGTGATTGACTAACTCGAGGGGTGGGTGCTCTTTGATTAATTGGTACTAGTTTGAATTTAGATCTTGTCATTATAGGAATATATTATATATTATAGGTTTCAATGGGTTTTATCCCCTATTATGGTTTCCCATATAGATGATGTTTCATGGTTGTGTTCATACTTGCTTTGCATGTGATCTTTTTGCTTTGATGTTAGTTTAGTTGCTCATGCTTTATTATGATGATTCATGAATGATAATGAAAGAATGATACATGGTTTTTAAGGGAAATCATTATTTTATAATAATTTAACCCCATAATAGTATCTAATTACAATCATTGGTATTAGAGATGGAACTTTAGAGGAGGCTTAACAGCCTACAGGTAATCCTAAGTAGCTTGAGGTGTGATGAGGACAATATTATTCTTGTTTATAATGATGGAGAAGTTTGTGAAGATCATGGTTGATGTTTACATATTAGTATACATATTGGAATGAGAAAGGTTGAAGAATAATTACTATTATAAGGATAAATATAAAATAAAACCTAAGCTAGATGATAGATCCTATTAAAGGATCTGTCTTGATTAGCTATCATGATGAGTCCAAGTATGTGCAGGCATCTTGAAAGGTAGAGGTCTACAAGTGAAGGATTTGTTGTTCATCAATAAAAATAATATTTTTTAGGACCATAGAGGCCATATGGGGTGTAAGGATTTCATGGGGTACTTGTGAAAGTGAAATTAATTCATTAGAGTATCCTTGTGAAGGTCTAGGTAAACCTAGTCATCTTGATAGATCTTCTTGATTGAGTAGATTGCTGATGTCACCTTTGACACATGTGAAGGTATAAAGAGAAGTTTGATATATGTATCAAATAACCTATGATAATCAATCATGTTTTAAAGATTTAGGTCTTAACATGATGTCTAGTATAAGATATGAAGGTGAAAATTTGGTCTCCTAGGTAGTTTTCTTATTTTTCCATAGTCAATTTTATATTAAAAAGTAACTGTTGGAATTTCAAAATTCAAATTTATCAAAGGAATATAGTTTGAAAAGAATGGATTATATATGCCATGGATGAAGTAAAATAAATATGAGGAAATAATAAAATTTGAAGAGGAATCAATGTAGAACACCCTCCAAGTGGTTGATTGATTCAGGTGTCAATACAGGTGCAATATATGTGGATCAAAGTTGACTGTAGTTGATTGTGTTTACTCCTAGTGAACCTAGGAAGGTAGAATGGAACTAGAACATATATAAATATTTTTAATTATTTATATAATAATTTTATGAGGTTTATAATTTATTTTTTCCCTATTATATGCATTGAATAAGGTTTGAAACATGTGATTATGCAAGCAAATCTTCATGAAAGGAGACTGTGTGAAGGACTTTTGTTGTTGGTAGGCTTGTGTGTCAAGGTGAGTTGTTTGTTATTATTAAAGACTCAATAATATTCTCCTATGTATTTGGAGAGGTTATAAATGTATTTAAATCCTATATATGCTATTTTTTTGGTTTGTTTGTTGCTTCAATGGAAGAACAAACTTAAGAGGTGAAAATCTATATCTTGAGGGTTTAGACCCTAAGGTGTGTGTTCATGGTGCTAATGCCCCAGTTTTATCATATGAAGGCCTATAATCATTAGGTGGATGAATTAAAATGTTTCATTCTAAATTTTCCATGATTTTATTTCTTATGTAAGATTAGATGGTGCCTTAGAAGATAAAGACAAAGCAAGGGTATGAAAGTTAAAGATTGGTCTTTTAAGACAAATAACTTCATGGTAAAGAGATGTTGTTGATATGTTCTAAATGACTAAATGTTATATTATAATATTTTTATCATTTTTTTTAGATTATATTTACATATCTAAATATGTTAAAGTATATCAGAGGTTCATCAAAGAGAATAAGGTTTCTCAATCCTAGTATTGATTGTATGTTGTTCGTAAGGGTGCCTAGTAGTGTTTTGAGTCTTAGTGGCTTTTAAAGGATGAACTTGAGTGGTTGATGTTGTGATTAACTTATAGAATTTGTTCTAATATATTTAATATGGTTATCCTGGTTTAATAAGGGGTCTAAAGTGAAAGATTCAAAATAGTGGAATGAATGAGTTGACATGTTGTATATTCCTTGAGGGTGTTCATGAAGTTTTGATAATGATCACTATCCTGTAGCATCACAAGGTTCTTGTTTTTATTGAAGAGTATTTTGCATAAGTATCCATGAAATAATGTTTTTATATCATGAAAAAGGTTTCTAAGTCCTATAGATGATGTTTTAATGTAGCATATCAAGATGTTAGTAATTTGAATGAAGAGGATTGTAGTAGTGCCCTTGAAGGTTATTTTTTAAGAGGTCATACTTACTTGATGCCAATATGACCTCATAAGGTTTTGAAGAAAATTTTTGTATGTTATGATTTATTTTAAATGGTTTATTAGTCTAAGGATGATAAATTATGTGTCATCATGAGTAAAATCTAACTATGAGTATGCAAAGTTATTTCTTTGGTCAAACTAAAGAACATCTTAGAGGTTATAATGTTCTAGATGAATCAAGATGACCTTAAGGTCATAAAGGGTCAAGAAGCATGTATATATGAATTAAATAAGTTGTCTAGTGACTTTAGTATAACAATGTTATGAGTTTCTCATTCAGAATCTTGATTTGAGTTGGCAGAGTTACTTATTTTATCTTGTCGTAAAGATTTGATGTTCCTATGAGAATATTTACTATGTAAACAATATTTGAAGAATTTATTTTATACCTAATAGATTTAAGTGACCTATTTTAATATGTCATGTTATAGGTAAATAATGATGTAAGGGGGAGAATATGTGAGGTGTTCTACTCATGTTGGATATGTGGAGAAGTTTGCTATAGTTGTGACCTCAAGAAGGTTGTATGATGACTTGATCAAACTAAGTCACGAGTTTTGAAATTGTATTGAATCTTAATTCATATAAAAATGGGGAGATTTATAAGTGGTTATGTCTTAGGATAAAAGGACTATATAGATGAACCTTAGAGGAGCATATGTTCACTTTATCATTAATGGTAAACGGGGAGAAGGAGAAGAAGAGGTTGCCATCATTGACAAAGGGGGAGATTGTTGGAGAGTGTGTTAAAATTGATGTTAGAGGATGATGTAATGTGTTAATTTATGTCATAGGTAATGAAAAAATGGTGATGTCATTGATGTATGGATGAGTTTGATATTGATGTTATGTAAGGTAGTGTTGGTACATGTATGAAAGAAGTTGTAGGTGGCCTAATGAGGCATGTTGATCAGGTTTGGATACATATGATCTTAAGTAAGTTTTGTTTGAGGTTTTTAATGTTTCTTATATAATTTTGGTGATATTTTAGCTAAAGGAGAGAAGACAAGTATGCAAATAGTGGCATAGGCATAGGCTTGATAGCCTTGTATAGTGGCATAGTCTTGGTAGCTTAGTGTGTTGAGTTGGTTAAGGCTAGGGAGCAGAATTTTGGTAGTTTTGGAGCATGGAATGAAGGTGTGTGACATGTAAATAAGGTGTTAAGATCATTTTAAGAGGTTTTAAGGTGGTTACTTGGTCAAGGTATGATCTGTAATCCTAGATCTAGAAAGCATAAAGACTTAGTGAGGTTTGAATGAAGCATCAAAGTGAGTTTTCAAGATGGAATAGCTCATGTAAGCATGAAATTAGGTGTGATAATTTGTGTCAAATGTTTTTACTAAGTTTTAGGTCTTGATAATGAAGAAAAAGAAAGGAACAATGTTTCCTATGCAATGATGGTATCCAAGCTCAAGAAGGAAGTTGAGTTGCTCATTGACACATGTATAATTTTCATTGTGACTTGAACCTTTTTTTAGAGGTGTAACATATAAATAATAAGGTTTTACAAGAAATTTTTAGTTGTTTTAGGTACAAATCTTTATAAACATTTGTTAAGAATGTAAACTAGTTAAAACCCTCTACAAACCCTCATAGTGGAGCAATTGGAAATAACTTGTTATAAAGGACCCAAAATGGATTTTTAACCAATTTTTACTATTGGATGGTGCATAGGAATCATAAAATAATCTCTAGGTGGAAATTATGTGCTAGGGTAGTGAGCAGAAGGTACACAAATATGCTTATTTCAAGAGATTTTGGTGTTATAGGTAGGGTTGAGTAAGTTAACACATACAATTAATTTTATATTGAAGGTAAATACTTGATATTGAGGTAAATGGAGTTGTTTTGGGAATAAAAATTCATTGTGTCAATCATTTTGGTAAATAACTTTATCTTATTTCTAAATCTATAGATAGTGATAATAATGAAGGAAACCAAGTTAGAGTGAAAACCTGATTAGGGATGATGTAAATGTGAGTAGGGATGAGTTCAATGGATTGGGGTATTTTTTTATACCTATACCTTATGTATATTTTGTTGGTTAGTGTTGATGATGCTAATACACAAGCTCAAAGGTGATTTCAAAGTGGTTTGTCTAAATAGTGGAGACTATGAGAAAGAAGTTTGAGGAATTGGTCTATTAGACCAATGAATGTTGATATAAAAAGACAATTAACTATTTTAAGTTGATATATAAGACTATAATAACATATACATGTATATTATATGTCATGAAAACATAATTTTAGGTGCTAGACAAGAACATCTACATGATCGTACTATTAAAAGCTACAAGTAGTTTAAGTGATCTCTTTTAAATGAGTGAGTTGGAGGTTGTTTGAGAAGATTTGAAGAATCCTATGAGTTTAAATTTGTTATATAAATCTAAATGTTTAATTATAATGTATTTAAGGTCTTAGTTTTCTCATATTCATGTGTGGAGAGCCAAAATTCTTTGAATTTATTTGGACTATGTGACCAATCTAAGTGGTCATTTTGAGAGAGATGATTTGAATAATTAGAGCCTATAAAATTTTTTATAATGGAAATGGATAATTTTATAAGGTCATATAGTGTCAATGCATGTGATTTGTGTTCATGGTTAAGTTTAAAAAGTGTGATTATAAGTTCAATATCCTTGACTGAGTTTCTAGCAGTTTAAGCAGCTTTTAGTAGTGTTTTTGAAGAAGGATTCCTGAGATGTTTTGATCTATAGTTTGAGTTTATAAGGAACATGAATAAATTTTATAGGTATTTTAATATTTATACATGAATTTTTTATATGTGTTTGTTTGATAAAAATGATAGAATGCTTCAATTCTAGAAGACAATGTTTTTTGTATATCAAGGCTTAAAGAGTGAGGAGAACTAATTACTAGGTTCAAGGTGTGAGTTTTAGTTCCAAGTGATTTGGACCCATGTGGGAGTTTTTTTATCATAAATTTTCACCCTTGGAGATATATTTTTAAGATCTCTCTAATTTATCTACACCATGGGAACAACCCTAGGTTGTGGGTCACCTATGGTAGGGTTGGACCTCCAGATAAGGCTGAATTCCTCTTGATGGATCACCTAAACTAATGATTCTAATAAGAAAAAGGTTAGAAAATGGGAAATAGGGATCATAATAAATATAAAAATTTGATTCACCAAATTAAAATGAGGCTCTCATATGATTTAAATGTACACTAAAGAAGCATAAGATAATATTAGCTCACACAATCTCAAAATCTAGCTAATTGCATAAGTATTTCATACACTAGGTTCAAGAAGTAATGAATGAAGCAAGGAGGAATTATAATAATCACACCAAGATTAAATTAATGGTATAAATAAAAAAATTCAAACCTATAATCAAATAAATAAAAATATAAAATAGTTAATAAAGGACAATGTGCATGGAAGATTCTCCTTCACAATGTCATCATGTACAAGCTTAATTAACACAGGTCAAAAGAAAGAGATAGGTAAATAAAGTATTTATTAGATTTAAGAGGTATTTCATAAATTTTTTAAGAAGGTCTATCCTTATCAAATGAGAGTCTCTACTATTCCATATTTGAGAGAGAATTTCTTATCAAAAGTGAGAGAGAACTTACCAATGGAAAAGAATAAGAGATATAGGAGAAAGGTGAGAGAGAGGGGGAACATGCCATCAGAGATCATTAATTGAGATACCAAATTTTATGAACACTCAACCATATTTTAATTAAATTAGTTCTAATTATCTATCTTGTGACTTGATTTTATCTTCCACTTGACCTATTTATGAGATTAAAATCCTCATATCTATAATCCTGATAGAGCCATCACCATGTCTACTTTGGATGGACATAGGTACCAATTTTTTAGAGATATGACTATATTAAAGGATGAAACACCCTATAATACCTCATTTATGTCTATATATATTCTAACTTGAACATATATCTTTACTATAGATTGAAAACTAATCTAATTATTAGTTTTACTATAGTCAATATATCATTGAATAGCTTACAGACTGCATAACTTCTTTCCTGAACCATATTAGGTCTAAATAGACCTATTATCCCTATAAAACTTGTGGAATCTATGGAATTATTTTACATGAAATTAAAAACACAATAAAACTAAGTTTACATTCTCTCAATCCTCTAATAGAGGTCTTGACTAAGCTTCAATGGCATCCTTTGAAATATCTACCCTAGTTTGATCTTAGGTCACATTTTCTGTCCATTGAAATATCTTAGTTTTAACTTTTAACATTAGATATCAATCTATTTTTTCATGATGAATCATACACTATCGATCTGATTAGAACCACTAATGTCATTAGGTTACCACTCACTATTAGATCTTTTATTATGATTAAATGTTGATCATTGATCTTGTTCTAGGAACTTTTGACTCTTTGACCTTATGCACAATATCAATCTTTCTCTATACGAATGAACATGAGTCATAGATCTTATACCAGTTTAACATGCCTGAGAAACTTATCACCCATGTATTTAATTTTAAAATCTACTAACCTTTTAACCCACCACTCATCATTGATATTTAATGCATGATCAAATGCATAACATAGATTTGTTTGGTCCCACTAATTCTTTCCTTGCCCATGTGTTGTTGATCTTTGATGCAAAATAGAATGTGCACTATTTGATATTTCTCCATTTGAGTGAAAATGGCTATTTCACACTACTTAAATTTGACATCCCCATGCATGTCTTACTTGCTAAGGATTTTTAAATCCAAATGGTTAATTACTGTAGCTTTAACTTGACATCCCCATGCATGTTTCATTTTGCTTATTCAACTTTGAGGACTTAGATCTTGAGTTAGACAACTCATCAAGACATGAAACTTGTACATAATCTTCAAAGCATGAAAAACACCATGTCCATGTAACTCTTTGACCTTGGTTGACTAATTAAGTATATCTATCAAATGTGTAACCAGACTGATTTTTTCATCTCTACATGACATGTTTGTGATGATCTAGTTCTTCTTGGATTGAGCTTGAACTTTAAAATCTAAAAATTATTTTCAAAGACTTATTAAATATGATTTATGTCCATGAAGGTGATGATCACCATGAGAACCTACTAATCCTTTCACCTTGCAATCCTAGACATGTTTCTAAGCCATTTGGTCAATTACTCAATTGAGAACTTTGATCAACAGACCACTCCATACTAATACCTCTAGAAACTGATCCATCTAGTTAAATTTTCATATGTAAGCCAAAATTGGCCAACATTTCTAGTAACATCTTGGGGTTGTATGCCTGCTATGTAAAGACTAGTGGCCTTAAATTCATCCATTGAGCATCTAGAGTTATAGTATTTTCTCTCAGATATCATGAAACTGACTCAAGGATAACCCATTTTCCAAAAAACCTCCTCTTGAAACAACAAAGACCAAAAATAAACAAAATAACAACTATTCCCAAGGTACTTATTGAAAGGGAAACACAAAATAGAAAGGAAATATGCACAAGGACTTAGAGGAAAGTATGAAAAACTACTTTAATATGTTATAACATCATACAAAAATTGAAAAATATTCTAATAACAAATATTTAAATGAATTCCATTAACTAGGATGGGTAATACCTCTCCCTCTAGTTGGGCAAGCTGAAAAGCATTATGATGTTTGCATCCATGGATAAAATAAGGACCGCTTCAAAAGCTATCAAACTGGTGTATTTTGATGCTTAAATTTGTATCACAAGTGTTAAGAATTTTTGAAAAACACTTCTCATTTTAGAATTCAAATAATATATTGCATGAGTTGTAGGTTTGATAATCCTATTAGCTAGTGGTGAAATAGGGGCAAAAAAAGTGGACTGTTTCACAATATTTATAAAGTTTGGTGGTTGGGAGCCACCTTGGCCTATATATTTATAGATAATGAAGCAATATTAGCTAGTATTAATGAATTATGATCAAATATAATCTACGATGAATATTTACAATGGTAATTAAGCTAGAGTGATCTAGTTAAAAAAAGAAGCAAAAAGAAGGGTGAGGTAGAAATGAGATGTTGATGATATTCATCCCAAACATCATGATAAAGTTTAAATTTCCTTCAAGCATGCACTTAACCAATGTATAATATCAAACAAGAGCTCAAATATTACTATACATCAAGCAAACATTTATGGAATGATAAAATTGAAAATAAGAACTAAGTTCACTTTAAAGATTTACCCTATAAACAAATAACATTAGCCCAAATGTAAGAAGAGTAAAGGAAAAAAAATGAACTTGAGAACTTTTAGTCAATCTAGAATTGGCACAAGTTAATGACTCTATAATTAAAATATGCACACCAAGATTTCACAAGAACCATTCAAATCTAGAAATGAGAACCAGAAAGTGAGAGAAAAACCATAATAACAAATGACAAATGAATATGAACAATCTTTGAAAAATTCATTTCTTGCATTAATTACTCAAATTTTACACAAGTTTTAGCTCAAAAAACTCCCCCTTATTTCAAAAATGACAATAATCCTTTTATATAATGCAAGTATGTCAGTTAGTTATATCAAATTATAAGTGTACAAGTGTAAGGATAATTATCCTTTCTATAAAAGTTATAGAATGCACTAAACTTTTACAAGTGGTCTGACCTGTAGTCAATGTGTTTTACAAGTTTCACATGCCTTTACAAAATAATATTATATTTTCAAAATATAATAAAACTTATATAAAATGGAATATTTATAACTAACTTTGGGGACCCTATGTCGATGTAGCTCCTTATTTCTAATAAAAAACCTTAATTTTTCCTTGGTGTTGTTCATCAATCAACTTCAAATTAATAATAGGTTCCATGAAGAGCTCATCTTCTTGATCATATAGGTCTCCAAAGTCTCTATGATTTCTTCATAAGGCTTATTTAATGCTCTTTACCTCAACATTATTTTCTTCTACCATTAGGATCATATCCATGACCCTATTATTGTCTATCCTAAATTTTCCTTAGATTTTTCTCCTTACTTCTTACATGACCAAGGTGTTCATATGCTTGAATTCCTCATTTTTTATGAGGTCCATGGGGTTGAGTGTTGTTTGTTTAGCAATCATGGTCCTAGGGAATTATTATATCCTATCTAGTAGCACCTTTTCATCTCCAAAGAGCCTTTCCAAGATCTTGGACCATGTACTCAAACCCTTGAGCTTGTCTACAATCAATCCCATGGCTATGTTCAAGTGATATAAGGTGATGGTCTTGAAACCAAGACTTTGATCCTATACTAAGATGTCGACCAATTCCTTTATTTTGTCCTTTGATTCTATCATTGGGTAACTAAGCCTTTGTATTTTTTTATCATGTTAGCCCAATACATTTTTCCTTGCATTTATTGACTTTAGGGAGTCAAAAATATAATATAAAGATGCTTCCAACATCCTTATCATGCCATCAAAAATTTATAAAATAGTTTGTCTTTTCAAATTCTCCTTATGCTATTACATATTCTCCCTCTATTGTTGTAAGCCTTTGATGGTAGCCTATAATTGAGATGATTGTTCTTGAGCCAATTCAAGCACATTTTCCTAAAATATGGGGTTTCCACCCAGTATCTACCCTTCAATAGGAGTTAAGCCAATAAATAGTTCCACTTTATAAAGAGTGAATTATTCTTCTCCAACCAAGGCTTTCTTCTTAGTGACTCTTTGTAATCCAACTATTTTTGGGTAAAATCTAATTCCAACTAATGATTATGTCACTTGATGAGTATGTGTTTCAATATATGTTCCAATTCACTCTCCTAGAGCCATAATTATTTGTTATTCTTCCCTTTGCAAAGACATAATCCATGGCTTAAGTTCATCATGCATAGTTATATTGGTAGTTTGTGTTATTTCCCAAGGATGGTGTAGAGTAGGAATTTTATATAATTTTCCATATAAAAACCATTCATGAATGGTTGGGCCATGAATTGTATTATCTTCACTAAAAAGGTTAACCTCACTTAAAGGATGATTGAGGGTCAATTTGGGCTTCTTACCACTTAATGGGACTAAGGCTAGTTCAAATTTTATTTTAGGTTAGGTGGAAATAGGGACCAACTCTAAAGATAATTATTTCCCCTTATTTTCCCCTATCTTTTTAGTTTGAGATTCTTATTCATCATTTTCATAGGCACTAGCTAGCATATTTAGAGCATCCTCAACTATCTCCTTAGGGTCTAATGCTATTATGTCAATTCTTTCATTTTGTGATTCTAGTTATACTACCTATGTTGGGGAAGATGCAATCTCCTTAGGTATTCTCCCCTCTAGTTGTGGTCATGTTAGAGGAGGTTTAGAATATGGATCTCCTAGAAAATGGTATTGTCTTGGCCCTAGCTTCCATATGTCATCACTTGGATTCTATTCCCTCAGCAATCTAGCCTATGGCTTGATGTTTTCTTCTTCAATCTTGTTAAGAATTTGGTGAATGAAGAATATTTGGTGTAGATTGGGTCATAATTCCTAAGCTAATGGTCATAGGTCATATTGATTCCCTTTTCCTTCAAATTCCATACAACTCTTCCTTGGGTATCTTACTACCTTAGTTCATCATGTTTTAATTTGAAATAGGCACTTTGTTTAGAGGCAGCCTCAATATTGTCCCATTACTAAAAAAAATCCTACCAATGGTAATGGGAAAGGTGTGTAATATTCCTTTCCTCTTGGTCCTTAAAATACCATCTATACCATTGTATATATGGTATGCTACCTCTTATTCAACTAGTTTATTGGGCACATAAACTAGTAGTCTGAGTGGTGTGCATAGTATTCCCTCAATCTTGATTATAGTGTAATATAGATATAGCCATATATAACCTATGGATTCAATAGTCTTATTTATTAGAGGATTGAACCTCATCATTGATATTCCTATAATGGCCTCTACTAGAGATGGATAGACATAATCACATATGAATTGTATGTGATCTCTATACTTTGAAATGTGTACTTTGGAATAATATTGGGTGACTATCTAGGTTCCCTCAAGTGACCATTATTTGATTCTAAGAATATTTACGGTGTCAATTATGGAATCTAACAAGTATAGCATCATATAAAATAGACTCTTAGTCTTCTTCTTTATTCCAAAGAATTGTGTACTCAGATAGGTGCTAATAACCTCCCCCAAAAGAGGAGTGAGTTCTCTCTCAACCATAAAATAGCTCAGGGGGACCCATAATTTTTCCACATATGTGGTGGATGGGCTTTCACATAATATATTAATTAATGTCATGATCATCCTAATTTTGGGCCTAAATTGGTTTATTGGGATACTACCGATGAAGTATGAGAATACTTTATTCCCAAGATATGACCATAGGGTAAGGATGTTATTTAGATCATTTTCCTTAGCCCAATTATTTATGGTGGTCATGTCTATTTTGGGTTTAGGAATTTTATAGTAATTCTCAAAATTCAAATGATAAATATATGCAACCTTCCTAAAGCTATGTTCATGACCTATCATGCCTTTATCAATTTTGCAGTCTTTAAATATGGGAGAGATAACATTGATGCAATTTAGTATCTCTATTTTGGCTAAAATATAATGAATAATATTCATCTAGATGGAAATAATGCCATAAAATATCATTTTCATAAACAAGTTCTTCTCCTCTCTAGAAATGATTGGTTGCTCTTCGATTGTCCAAAATAACTAGCACCAATTATTGTCCCCTATGTTTAAAGCCATTGCATTAAATTGTATGTCCTTAAAGATCTTCCCCTTTACATCTGAAGTTAGATATAGTTCCACATCTTCTCTATGTCTTTAGGTCATCATGACTCTGGGTTTGTTCAACTTGATCACTAGTGGTCTATAGTTCAATCCTAGATTAGTTCACACTCACTTAGATGATGATTCACTTAGACTTGATTGCGATCAATTTAGGTTTGAATTAGGGATTTAATTATAGATTTAATGGTGGTGGATATTTTCACTTAAATGAGTTTCATTCCTTAAATTTTCATTTAGATCATGTATTTATACCTTCACTTTTTTGAGCCCACAAAATCTTTAGATTTGGCATTTTCTGCTTATGTGGTGTCCCTGTGCATCTATGTGGCACTTTTATGGAAAATTGTTCATTAATGTTTAATAACATGACCATTTATCATTTAAAATCTACTTTTATTTTTCACCTTAGGATTATTTTTCATGGATAAATTCTACTCATTGATCTTGATCCTGAGATTTGAACACCATTTACCACAATATGTATTTGGATTTAAGGTTGTGCCAATTGACAGTCCCGTGGACTTATAGATATTTGTTGAAAAGTCTTTATGAATTTTAAAATTTTGGATCTATTGAGGTCAAATCAATGAAAACCATAGATATTTGGATCCAAACAACTATCTTAAAATTGAAGTCTATGTGACCATTATTTGACATCCTCACAAACATATTTGACGTTAGTGTAACCATCAATTTTAAGATCATTGTTGAGACTCTCTACTGAGCTTAAAATTTAAATATTCATGACCATCATTTGACATCTACGTGAACATATTTAACATTTGTATGATCATGAATTTTAAGCTCATTGTCAAGACTTTTTGCTAAGCTTCCACTTGTCATTCTCTTGTTCACTTTGCACTCTATCAGTTCTATTTGGGAATGCATTTTCACCACATGGTGGTCTCAATATTGCTAAGAGATATATTTAAAAAATCTTGATTTGGTACACTCCATTGGATTATCTTCATCTAAGTAAATGTGAGTCATCAATCATGATCTGAGTATTTGAATGTCATTGGTTCCTGCATTCATAAATGGATTAAGTAAGCTCGAGACTATATAAAACTTAGATCAAAGCCTTAGACTAATGTTTTACTTTTTATTAATAAATACAAATAAACTTTAGCCTAAGGTTTTTAATTTAGGTTAGAAACATCATAAAAGGGACATTGAAATTCATAAAATGCATAACATAAATCTTTAGATTAAGTTATATATAATGAATAAAGGACCCTTCAAATAATATAAGTCATATCATAACATTTTATCATAAGGTTTTATTATATTAATAAATACAATCAAAGCCTTATGGTAAAGGCTTAAGCTAAGTCTATGTGATAAAAATGGACCCTATTATTTTATCACTTTGATTTTGTACCATTTGATCTTTGTCATCTACTTAAACATGGGCCATTGATCATGATCCATGGGATTGAGTGGGATTGGATCCACAGGTTAGGTGTTCAACTTATCAGGGCCACCTCACTCCTTTTGATCAACTTCATTTGGACAAATGTGGGTCAGTAATCCTACAAATAAGTACATAGTTTAAGTTAGGACTTGGAGGCATAATGAAGTTAGGATAAAGTCTTAAGACTAAGGTCTTATTTATGTTGATAAACATGAATGATGCCTTCAGACTAAGACATTAGTCTAAGTTAAAAACATTGAAAAATGACCATATGTACAAAAGGTTAGACAATGTTAAAATAAAAGGGAATGAAGGGGCTTAGGATATAAAGGGGACCAAGTTTATAACTTTTAGGCTAAGGTTTGGTCATGTTGAAAAACATGACTAAGCCTTAGTATAAAAATTAACTTTAAGTCCTTAGCATTTTAAAGTGTTCTCACCAATTTTTATTCCCACTAATTACAAATTTGGTTCGAAGAACCTATGCTAGGGTTTATTGAAGGAGGGCTTAAGGAAGATTTAAACATGGATTTAACTTGAATTTATATAAAACAAAGGCTAGTAAAAGCCCAATTCTAGATTAAATTATAGAAATATAGGCATGACCCATTCAAGGAGGGCTCCACTAAACCTGTAAATTAAAACATAAAGATCAAGCACTAGCAACATTATGCCATATTAAACTAGAGCCATAAACAAATAAACTAACCAATTCAAGGTGTGGATAATATTCAAATATAGATAAAGTGTAAAAATATTAATGACACTTTGATCAATTGAATTTCAATTTTAAGGTACAAATTTCACAATTTTAATATAAGGGTCCCCATTTTCAAGAATAGGGGTATGTTTCCCTCAATAAATGGTGAATTTTAGGGGAAATATAGCAATATGTTGAATTAATAGACTCTAGTTTAGAAAAATAACTAAATTACCTATTCCACTTGATTAACACCCTTATCAAGATTATTTTATGGTTAAAACAAGTCTTAAACCTACTTATTTAGGAGAAAAAAATCAAAACCTGGCCATGTTGTGTGTGTGGTTTGATTCCACTTACTATTTTCTATGGGATTGATGGAACAACTTCCAAGTTTCATGTCTTTAACCATTAACATCAAGTTACAACATGTTTGGATATCCATTAAGAATCATGTGTTAGCTCAGGGAAGGTGTAGGCATTGCTTTGCTACTAGCCAGGAGTCCATAACCTCAATAGAGATACCTTTGGCTCTAATTAAGGCCTTGGTACATTTTCAGCTAGGAATCCAGAACCCCAATGTAGATTACCATAATCACCTTTTCTTGGAAAGCTTTTGATTTTGTAATAAGCTCTTATTTTTGTATTTTTTTAGATCATTTTGGCTTTCTATCAAAGGTTGGGAACCAAGTTAGCCAAATTTAAGGATTTGATCAAATGTTTTATCCTCAGACAATTAACTATGGTTGAAACCTTCATCCTAATCATGGATGTTTGTTAAGTGAAAACATGACTGTGTTACAACTTAAGATTTCATCCCATATGTGCAATTTTTTATCAAAACCAAACTCAGATAAAAATAATGTTTAAGATCCTATGGAATAGTCAACCTATATGTTAGTCTTTACCAGTTTCTCTAAACTATAACATCAAGACATATTTCAAATCCATGATCAATAAATATTGAGGAGTTATATCCACATTCCTGAACTATGAAGTTCTTAAGTTTTTTGAACTTTGAGCTAAAAGCTGTCCAAAAGGACTTATTATAAGCAAGGAACAATGCAAAGAGTATAAACACATAGAACATAAATCAAATAAAGTAGAAAGAAAAATAAAATCAAATAAATATATACAAACATATATACAAGAAAGGGGTAATAAGGAAAGAATAGAAGGAAACTAATCTAACCTACCTACACTAGCTCTAGCTAATCTTATAGTCATTCCATGAAGACCCCAAGTGGAGCAGTAGAAAAGTAATTCATAAGGTACTACCCATTGGTGGGCAATGTGAATTTAGATCCTTTTAATTCTTTTATCGTGAAGGTGTTATCTCCAAGTATCTCAACAATCTAATAGGGTCCTATCCACAATGGTGTGAACTTCCCATGTTTACCCTTAGGTTCAAATGCTTTATCCTAAAGAAGAACTAAGTATTCTTACCTGAACACCTTTATCTTGGAATGTTTATCAAACCAAATCTTCACCATAATTTGGTGCTTACTAAAATTATAAAAATCCTCTTGTCATGCATCTTCCATTTGTAAAATATCAAACAACCTTGAGCTTGTTAGTTCTTGGTCCTCTTCCATGTTTTTTTACATGAAATTATACTTTGCTAATTTAAGGGTGATAGGGAAGATAGGCTCTTAGACATACACCAAAAATAATGGTGATACCTTGAGAGCCTACTTGATCCTTATCCTATCTACCCAAAAGACATATTTGAGAAGCTTGTACCACATTCTAGGCTTATCTATTGTAGACTTCTTTATCACCTTCATCAAATTCTTATTATTTAACTCAAATACTCCATTAACTTGAGGATAATGGTTGGATGAGAACTTGAGATTGATACAATTATCATATACCCATTCAATCATTTCAATGGATACAAAAGCTGATCCATTATTACACACTAGAGAGATTGATGTCCCAAATCTGGTGCAAATTTTTTCCTCTAAATACTTGATCACTTCTTCAATTTTACACTAATTAGTTACTACTACTTTATCCCATCTTGTATAGTAACTAGTGGTAGTTATAATGTACTCATGACCTTTTGATGAGTTGGGGTTGATCACCCCTATGAAATCTTGTCCCCATTAGGTGAATGGATTATCAATCATTACTAGTTGTATTGGTATGGCTACTTTGGGCTCCTTCATGCTAAATACTTGACATGAATGACACTGTCTTACATGTTTGTGGGTATCCTTGAAGATTGTGAGCTAATAGTAACTAGTTATAAGGATTTTGTGAGCTATTATCCTTCCAGACGGATGTCCTCTTCCCAAATTCTCATGATAAGTGCTAATGATCTCAGCTACCTCCTCTTTGGATACACACCTCAAGTAAATACCTTCAATTTTTTTTTTTGAATAACACTCCATCTTTAATTAGGAAGTGGGCTATCTTGAGTCTTAGATCTCTTCTTTTCTCCCTAGACAACCTTGTAAGACAAGTACCATTGATCAGTAGATGGATAATTAGATCATACTAATCATTGGATTGAAAACTTTCTTATTCAAACTACATGACATGTAGCTTGGGGTTAGTATTCGAAATCAATTGAATCAAACCTTGGCACCTTACCAATTTTTTAGTCTTTAGTTCAATGTCATATTCTTACAGCATCGACATCAACTTACCTCTCCTTGTCCCTAGTTCATTCTGACTCAACATTAGCTTTATGATAGGATCAGGTAGGATTGTATACACTTTATTCCTAAGAATGTAGTACTTCAATTTCTTCAATACCTTAATTAATGCACATGCTTTATTGTTAATGAAATAATAACTTAACTCAACATTTTTAAAGTTTGTGCTCATGAAATTAATTGTATGATCACATCGATCAAATTTTTGAGTTAAAACTGCAACAATAATATGATCAAAAGTAAAGGAATAAAGGTAAAAATCTTTGGAGAACTCTAAACTTATCAATACTATAGCTTGTATAATTACCTCCTTGATGTCCTTAAAATCCTTACAGGTTTCTTCATTCCAGTTGATTTTGACATCTTTCTTTAACATATCATTCAATGGTTTGACAATTTCTAAAAAGCCAAAAATAAACTATCCTAAAAAGTTAATTATACCAAAGAATAATTTCAATTCTTTCCTATTATAAGGAGTCTCTATTTTTTATATAACACCTACTCTATCTAGGTCTATAGATATTCCCTTCTTAGTGATAACATGCCTAATAGTTTTCCCTTAGTAACATAAAAAATATTTTTCTTTGGGTTGAGATAAATTCCATACATTATGCATCTTTCAAATACCTGCTATAAATGAATGATGTGGTCCTCCCTATTTTTAGAAAAAATAGTCAGATCATCCATGCATATAATAATGCATTTACCTACCAAACCTTGGAAAGCATGATCCATTTCCCTTTGGAACATTTCCCCTACATTGATTAGCACAAATGTAATTATTTTGTAGGAAAATGTGTCCCATTTGGTATTAAAAGTAGTCTTCATATTGTCTTCCTAATTTACTAGCACTTAGTTATACCCTAAAAATCCATCAAGAAAGGACATCATAGAAGAACCAAAAATACTTTGTATAACTTAATCTAGAGAAGGCAAAGGATAGTTGTCTTTTTTAGATGATTTATTTAGGTTACTAAAATCAATGCATAATCTTATTTCACCATTCTTTTTCCTAACTATCACCAAATTAGCAACCCAGGTAGAGTGCCTAATTGGAAATACAATATTCTCATCTAACAATTTTTTGACCTTTTTGAAAATAATCAGTTATAAAATAGGGTTGACAAGCCTCTACTTTTGTTTGAAAGGTTTACAATTTTCCTTCAAGGGTATGGTATGGGTGATGAATCTTAGATAAAAAATATTTAATTCATTATAGGACCATGTTATTATGTCCTTATATTTTGTTATCAAGTTTTTGGCCTTTTCATTTTCAATGTTCGTACATGTTTTCCCAATATTAAGTAGTTGAGGTTGATCTTGAGGTCTAAGATAAACTACCTTATAATTCTTCCCACTCACCTTGGGTATTCTAGTGTTTTCAACTAGTTTGTCCTGATCAAATAACCTTTCCAAGGTAAACATACCCTTTGGGATTTTTTTGTCTTTTAGTTGAATGACTTTGTTATTAAATATACCATCTTATTCAAGAGTATTATCATTGGTCCCATCTACGACATGGGCCTCAAATGATCACAAGTTAGTCATAAAATATAAGATATGTTGGCCATCATTAAAAAATTATATGTGGTTTATATTATCTAGGACTGAAGGGCACAAAACCATCTCAATGCTAAGGTTTTGATAGTCATGATTTGGCATAAGATTGGATACAACTGAGGCAAGCTCATCAGTAGCCTAGTTTTCTTCCCTAAGGATGGAAACAATGTTGAAAGCATTAAAGGATTTAAGAAAATCCTAGAATCTAACCTCATATCTCTTGAGATATGATAATTTACACTGACACTTAATCCTCACCTAATTGACTACAAGTTATGAGTCACCATAAACTAAGAGCTATTTAACTTTATACTTAATGGAAAATTATAATCCTAGAATCAAAGATTTATACTCTACAATATTATTAGTATAAGGAAACTAAAGTCGATAAGCAAATTTTAGTTCTTTTCCAATAGGATTGGTAAGAACAAATCCTACTCTAGATCCAGACTTACACCTAGCACCATCAAAATGTAATTTCCAAATTCTAGGCAAATCATGAGAAGTCTTAGAATTACATACCTTAGGGGTGTCAAGAGTGTAGACACCCATATCTAAATCGAACATATTGAATTTCTTATTCAAAATATTATACTCAAGGATCATGTCCTTAATCTGAGGCTCTCTTTCCACTCTGATCTAATTTGGGACTCCTTTCCATGGTAGCCATAAATGTGAACAGTTAGTGGACATATATCTATTCATGGCCTTTATCCATTCTTTGCTCAATAGTATCCCATAGGCATTAGGGATGTCTACCACTTAGATGTCAATAAACTACTATAATCTTGGCTCAGAGGTAAGATGCATATGAACATTTAACAATTATCCAATTACTTTAACTCTAGATTTACCTAATTGAGTAATAACTCTATCAGATTTAATAGGATTCAAGCCAAGTTGTTGATAAATACCTATCAACGTAATGTATATGGATGCACCAGAATCTAATAAATAGTTATGTAAATTCTTATTGAACATCATGATAGTAAGAAGGAAAGGTGGGGACTCTATCTTAGTTTCATACATATCAATATTGGCATTGTTAGTTTTAGGTGTCCTACCAATATTTTTAGACAAGGACTCCAACAAGAGGTCTCTTTGTTTAGTGATCTTCGTTAACTCATGTAATGTGATGTTAGCCTTAATTTTATTCATGTCTTCCACAATATTATACCTAGTCCTATTAAAAGAATTAGATGCATCAATACTATGTTTAGAAGGATTTCCCTTTGGAGGCTTTGGGTTATTATTTGAGGTGGAATCCAGAGGAGTGTTAAAATTATTTGGAGGTGTTGAAGTAGTTAGGGGCTACCTCTACTCCCTATTCATTAGAGAGTAGGTTTTCTTCAATAACTATTGAAAATCATGGACCTATTTAAGAATATCATTAAGTTCATTATTTTCTTGGAAAGGGAAGTCAAACATCTCCACCATGAAGGCTTGGTTAGAAAATATAGATCTTGATGTAATTATACCATTATATTTATTAGGGACCACTTCAAAAGTATCTAAATCCTCTTGAAAGGTTTCAAAAGATTTACATAATTTAATGTAATATATTGCACCATGTCTAGAAGTGTAATGTCCTCTACAATAATTAGGTAAAGCAACATCAATAAGATTTATATCCATTATTTTATTATTATTAGATGACTCATTGTTATTATTATTATTGTAGCTATCATTAAGGAATATTTTAATGGGCCTATTGAACCTTTGAAAATAAAATTTCCTACCAGAGCTCTCCTTGATATTTCCAACTTGCTTCTACAATTAAAGAAAATTAGTGCTTAACTTTTGGACCATCTTTAAGATAGAGTCATTCTCATTCTTGGGTGCCTTAGAATTATGAACCTAGTTGTTATTAGTACCAGTGGTTGGTACCAAAGCTTTTTTATCACTTAGATTAAATCCATTTTCAGTAGCATTCAAGAATCCCATGTTTTGGGTAGGATGAGCATGACTTAAGGGTAATTTATTCAAAGTTGGGATTTGGTTTAAAGTAGGTATGTTCTAATTATTATTAGGTAAAACATTTAGGGTAAAAAAATGTGGGTTACATTGGGAATATAGTAAGACATATGAATTTTGGGATACATTTTATCATTGATGATCACTGCTTCAGAATAGGCTAAGGCTAGATTTTTCATTGGCCCAAAAAATCTCTTTATGAAAATAGAGGTCATGGGATCCAAAACATCTTTGTATATTTTTAGAGCCAAAGTGTCATCATGAATGTAATTATCTATGGTTTGGATATACATATTTTTGAACCTAATATTAAATTCTCTTATAGGTTCATTTGCATCCCTCTTGATCATGGTGAATTATTGGTACAAGACACAAGGACTAATAATTTTTCCAAATTGGTCAATGAAAACATTGTTAAAGTTAGCCTAACTAGTAATGTAATTCTAGGTAAATTAAAAAACTATTCATATACAACATCTATAAAAGTAAAAGGAAATAGTATACATGTTACATCTTCATGAGTGACATTTAGCAATCTCAAATCAACTTTGAATGATTTAATATGTTCTTATATGGCTATAATTCTACTAGGGCTAAATATTGGTAAATAATTCTTAGGGTTATGAGGAAGGTCATGTACCACACTTAATACATTGATGGAAGAGCCACCTAGCCAAGCCATACCTTGATTGGGATTGAAAATAAGAGCACCCTGAATTGGTGAAGTTGGTAAATATTTTGAAAGCCTACACTTACATTTGTCTTGCCTAGCTCTCCTATGGACTTCTAATTCAAGTAAAGGTTCTCTATTTTTTGAATGTGACCTTGGATAAATTCTAGGTAATTCTTGCTTGTGATCTTTGAATCTTATTTTAAATATGATGTGTCAAATAAATATTTACAAATAAAAATGATTAGACTCACACATTAAGCAAATTTTGTAAATATTCATATAAAGAACAATAAAAGACAACAATCTTGATCTAAATTAGCTTAAATAAGTATCCAAATACATAAATATGAATGATTTTTGCATGTTCAGTTATAAATAGACTCAAATTTTCAAAGTATTTATTAATATTTGATCAAAATGGGTATTACAAACCTCAAACCTATTGAATTGATAAAGCTAAAGTCACCTTTACCATAATCAAGAATATACTTTCAAAGAGCATTGATATTTATCTAAGTAAGAATAAATATGGGTCTAATATCATGAAGACCATCAACCTCTACACAATTATGCTAAAATAAACACAAGTATGCAAAGAATAGAGTGATCTTTGATCAAAATACACTAAAATTCAACAAAGATCCTATAAATTCACAAAGATTTGTTGAGGCCCTCCTTCTAACACCAGTGAAGATCTACTTGTTGATGCTTAAATTTTTATCATAGGTGATTATAATGTTTAAATAACACTTCTCATTTTAGAATTAAATACATGAGTTGTAGGTTGTGATAATCCTATTATCTAGTGGTGAGATAGGGGCAAAACAAGTGGACTGTATCATAATATTTATAAAGTTTGGTGGTTGGGAACCACTTTGGCCTATATATTTTCAAATAATGAAGAAATATTAGATAATATTAATTAATTATGATCAAAGATAATCTAAAACTACTCTATGATAAATATTTATAATGATAATTAAGCTAGAGTGATCTAGTTAAAAAAGAAGTAAAAGGAAGGGTAAGGTAAAAAAGATATGTTAATCTTCATCTAAAACATCATGACAAAGTTCAAATGTCCTCCAAGAATTCACTTAACTAATGTATAATAAGAAACAACATGATCTCAAATATTACTATACATCAAGTAAACATCCAAGGAATGATAAAATCACAAATAAGAACTAAGTTCACTTTAAATATTTACCCTTCAAACAAATAACATTAGCCTAAATGCAAGAGTAAAAATAACAAAATAAACTTGAGAAATTTTAGTCAACCTAACATTGGAACAAGTTAAAAAATATTCAAATAAAATATACACATCAATATTTCACAAGAACCATTCAAATCTAGAAATGAGAACCAACAAGTGAGAGAGAAACCATAATAAAAAATGACACAAATGAATATGGATAATCTTTTCAAAATTCCTTGATTGCATTAATTGCTCAAATTTTACACAAGTTTTGTCTAAAAAAAATCCCCCCTACTTTGACAAATGACAATACTCCTTTTATAGAATGCAAGTATGTTAGTCAGTCATGTCTAAGTAGTTTGACCTACAGGAAATGTGCTTTACAAGTTGCACATGCATTTACAAAAGAATATTCTATTTTCAAAATATAAAAAAAAATTTACAGAATGAAATATTCCTAACTTTGGGGACCCTATGTAAGATGTAGCTCCCTATTTCTATTGAAAAACCTTAATTATTGCCTAGTGTTGTTCATCAATCGCCTTCAAATTAACAAGTTCCATGAATATCTCATCTTCCTAATTAACTAGGTCTCCAAAGTTCCTATCATTTCTTCCTAAGGCCTATTTAATGTTCATTGCCTCAACAATATTTTATTCTACCATTAGGATCATATGCATGACCCTATTATTTTCTATCCCATATTTGCCTTGGATTTTTATCATTAATTCTTGCATGACCAAGGTGGTCCTATGCTTGAATTCCTCATCTATTATGAGGACTATGGAGGTGAACATTATTGGTTTAGAAATCATGGTCCCAAGGAATTATTCTATCCTATATAGTAACACCTTATCATATCTAAAGATCCTTTCCAAGCTCTTAGACCATGTACTCAAACCCTTGATATTATATATAATCAATCCCATGGTTGTGTTCAAGTGAGCTAAGTTGATGGTCTTAAAATTAGGGATGTGATCCTGTACCAAGATGTTTACCAATTCCTTTATTTTTTCCTTTGAATTCTACCATTGGGTAACTAAGCCTTTAGCTATTGTATCATGTTGGCCTAATACATTTCACCTTACCTTTGTTGAATTTAGGGAGTTAAACATATCATATAAAAATGTTTCAAACATCTTGATCATGGCATCAAAAATTGAAAAAATAACTTATCTTTCCAAATTCTCCTTCTATTGTTGTAGATTCTCCCTCTGCTATTACAAGCCTTTGATGGTGGGTTATAATTGAGAAGATTGTGCTTGAGCTAATAAAATAACATTTTATTCAAATATGGGGTTTCCACCTAGTCTCTACCATTCAATAGGAGTCAAGCCAACAAATGGTTCCACTTTATAAAAAGTGAATTCTTTTCCTCCAACCCAGGCTTGCTTCTCAATGACTCTTTGTAATCTAGTTGTTGTTGGGTCAAACCTAATGCCAACTGATGATTATTTCACTTGAGGAATAGGGGTTTCAATTTTTGTTCTAATTGGCTCTCTTGGAGCCATAATTATTAGTTCTTCCCTTTACAAATCCATAATCCATGGCTTAAGTTCATCATGCACAATTATATCGATAGTCTATGTTATAGCCCAAGGATGGTGCAGAGTAGGAAATTTTTGTAACTTTCCATATAAAACAATTCATGAATGGTTGGGCCATGAATTGTATTATCTTCACTAAAAAGTTTTACCTCACTCAAAGGATTAGTGAATGGTAACTTGGGATTCTTGCCACTTAATGGGACCAAGGCTAGCTCAGATTTTCTTTTGGGTTGGGTTGCAATAAAGACTAAGTCCAAAGCTACTTGCTTCCCCTTATCTTCCCCAATCTCTTTAGTTTGAGATTATTCTTCATCAGTTTCATAGGTACTGGTTAGCATTTTTAAAGCATCCTCCACTGTCTCCTTAGGGTCCAATACTATTATGTCAATTCTTTTAATCTATTATTCTAGTTCTACTACCTGGGCTAAGGAAGATGCAATATCCTTAGGTCTTCTCCCCTATGGTTATGGCCATGTTCTATGAGGTCTAGGAGATGGATCTCCTAGAAAATGGTATTGTCTTCACCCTACCTACCATATGTCATCACTTGGCTTCTACTCCCTCATAATCTAGCATCTGGCTTGATGTTGTCCTTCTTCAATCTTACTAAGACTTTGATGAAAAAAGAAGATTTGGTGTAGTTTGGGTCATAAGGTCTAGGCTAGTGCTCATAGGTCATATTGATTCCATTTTCCTTAAAGTTCCCTATAACTCTTCCTTGGGAATCCCACTACCTTAGTTCATCATGATGTAATTTTAAAGAGGCCTTTTGTTTATAGGCAACCTCAATATTGTCCCATTGTTGAAACATAGTCCTGCTAATCGAAATGGGGAAGGTGTTGAGCATTCCTTTCCTCTTGGTCCTGTAAAGACCATATATGACATTGCATATATAGTATGCTACCTCTCATTTAGCTGGTTTACTAGGCACATGAAGTAGTAGTATGAGTGGGGTGTATAATATTCCCTTAATCTTGATTATAGTGCAATCTTGATATGGCCATATATCACCTATGGATTCAATAGTCTTCTTTATTAGAGGATTGACCCTCATCATCAATATTCCTATAATGGGCTCTACTAGAGATGTATAGACATAATCACATATGAATTGTATGTGATCTTTGTACTTGAAAATGTGTAATTTGGAATAATAGTGGGTTATTATTTAGGTTTCCTTAGGTGACCATTATTTGATGTTGGGAATCTTTGTGTTGGTAAGTAGGGCATCTAGAAAGTATGAAATCATATAAACTAACTCTTGGTCTTCTTATTTATTCTAAAGAATTATCTACTCAAATAGGTGCTAATAACCTCCCCAAGAGGAGGAGTGAGTTCTCTCTTGACCACAAAATAGAATAGGGGCACCCATAGTTTTTCCACATATGTGGTGGAGGGGTTTCCACATAAAATTTTCATTAATGTCATGATCATCCTAATTTCAAGCCTAAATTGGCTGATTAGGATACTACCATTGAAGTTTGAGAATATTTGATTCCAAAAATATAGACACAGAGTATGGATGGTCTTGAGGTCATTTTCCTTAGCCCAATTATTTATGGTGACCATGTCTATTTGGGGTTTAAGAAGTTTATATTAATTATCAAAAGCCAAATGATAAATATATGCAACCTTCCTAAGGCTACCTTCATGAAATATCATGCCTTTATCAATTTTGTAGTCTTCAAATATGGGAGAGATAAAAACAATTCAATATAGTACCTCTATTTTGGCTACAACATAATGAAGACTGGTCATCTAGATGGCCAAAATGTCATAATATCTCCTTTCATGGACAAGTTCTTCTCTTCTTCTCTTAAAATGACTAGTTACTCTTGGATTATATAGAATAGTTGGGACCAATTATTATCCCTTATGTTTAGATCCATTGCATCAAATTATGTATCCTTGAAGATTTTTCCCTCTGCATCTAAATTTAGATAGAGTTCCACATCTTCTCTATCTTCAGGCTACCATGATTATGAGTTTTTAAAACTTGCTCACTAGTGTTCTATAGTTCAATCTTAAATTAATTCACACTCACTCAGATGATGATTCACTTATTTAGACTCAATTGTGATCAATTTAGGCTTGAATTAGGGATTTTTTAGTCATTAGGTATTTCCTTATAGCTTTAATGATGGTGGATATTTACACTTAAGTGAGTTTTGTGCATTATATTTTCATTTAGATCATGTATTTATTATACCTTCACTTTTTTGAGCCCACAAAATCTTTAGATTTGGCATTTTCTACTTATGTGGCATCCTTGTGGCACTTTTGTGGAAATTTTTTCTTTAATGTTTAATAACATGACCATTTCTCTTTGTAAATATACTTTTATTTCACACCATAGGCTTATTTTACATGGATCAACACTGCTCATTGATATCAATCCTAAAATTTGAATGTCATTTGTTGTAATATTTATTTGGCTTTGATGTTGTGCCATTTGGTTATCCCACGAGCCTTTAGAGCTCCATTGAAAATTAAATATTAATTTTGTACCATTTGATCTAGTGGGGTCAAACCAATGAAATTCATAGATCTTTAGATCTAGAAAACTATCTAAAAATTGATGTCTGTGTGACCATCATTTGACATCCTCATGAACATCTTTGACATATATGTGATCATAAATTTTAATCTCATTGTTGAGACTCACTACTAAGGTTAAATTTGACATCTTCATTACCATCATTTTATGTCTACATGAACATCTTTGACATTTGCATGACCATAAATTTTAAGCTCATTTTCAAGGATTTTTGTTTAACTATCACTTGTCATTCTCTTGTTCTCTTTTCACTCTATCAGTTCTACTAAGGAGTGCATTATTGCCATGTGATGGTCCCAGGCTTGCTTAGATATCTATTGAAAAAGTCTTGATTTAATATGCTTTATTGGATTATCTTCATCTGAGCAAACGTGACTCATTGATCATGATCTGAGTATTTGAACACTATTAACTACTCTATTCATAAATGGATTAATTAAGATTAGGACTGTATAGAACTTAGATAAAAGCCTTAAACTAATGTTTTACTTCATATTAATAAATATGAATAAACTTTAGCCTAAGGTTTATAAGTTAGGTTAGGAACATCATAAAAAGGACCTTGTGCTTCATAAAATGTATAACATAAGTCTTTAGCCTAAGTTTAAATATAATTAAGAAAGGACCCTTCAAATAATATAAGTCATAGCATAACATTTTATTCTATGGTTTTATTGTATTAATAAATGCAATCAAAACCTTAGGATAAAGGCTCAAGCTAAGTCTGTATGATAAAAAAGGACCCTCTTATTTTCTTGCTTTGATTTCATGTAGTGTAGTTATAAATTTGGAATCCACTTAAATGTGGGCCATTGATCATGTTCCATGGGATTGAGAGAGATTAGATCCATAGGTCAGGTCTTTGACTTATCAGGTCCACATCGCTCTGTCCGATTAACTTCATCTGGACAAATGTGGGTCATTGATCCTACAAACAAGTACATGGTTTAAATTAGGACTTGAAGGAATAAGGAACTTAGGATAAAGTCTTAGGACTAAGGTCTTGTCTATGTTGATGAAAAAAAATGAAGCCTTAAGACTAAGACATTAGTCTAAGTTAATAACATATAAAAAGGACCCTGCACATAGAAGGTTAGACCATGCTAAAATAAAATAGAATGAAGGGGATTGGGATATAAAGGGGACAAAGTTTATAATTTTTATGCTAAGGTTTTTTCATGTTGAAAAACATGACTAATCCTTACTATAAAATTTAACTTTAAGTCCTTAGCATTTTAAAGTATTCTTGCCAATTTTTTATTCTTACCAATTTTTAATTTAGTCCAAAGAACTTATGTTAGGGTTTCTTGAAAGAAGGCTTTAATAAAATTTAAACATGGATTTAAATTGAATTTATATAGACCAAAGGCTAGTAAAATCCTAATTTGGGATTAAATTGTATAAATCCAAGCATGGCCCATTCAAGGAGGGCTCCACTAAACCTACAACTTGAAACATGAAGAGCAAGCACTAACAACATTAGGCTAGATTAAACTAAATCCATAAACAAATAAATAAACAAATTCAATGTGTGGATGATATTCAAATATAGATAAAGTGAAAGCATATTAATGACATTTTGATCAGGTGAATTTCAATTTTAAGGTATAAATTACAAAATTTTAACACAAGGGTCCCCATTTTTAGGAATTAGGGTGTGGTTCCCTTAATAGTGTGGTTTCTTGGCTTGGCCTTATTTGAGTTGTACCTAAAGAATAAAAACCCTTATTTGAAGTTCCTTACTATTTCTCTCTTTTCAAAGGCTTTCTTGACCTGAGCTTGATGTGACTCTAATTTATTCATTACAAGGTCCCTAGTTCCTTCAAGATCCATGAGCCTTGTCATACTCATGTTAATAGGATCACTCTCCATCAAATCAAGCTAATTGGATAACTCCAAGGTAGGTAGTTCAATATAAATGGGAAAGTTGGCTTCCCTTCCATATATAAAGACATATGGAGAATTGTCAAAGGCAGCTTTGAGAGTCACTCTGTACGCTTATAAGGTTGTATTTAGTTTTGTATGTCATGTTCTCTAATTTTCCTCCATAGTTATCTTGATTCTTACCCTTACCCTTATGGTGTGATAAAGAATGGGTAAAGCGAAGAATCCCTTGTCCTGATTTGATTCTTAGAATACCCAGAAAAGGTATTCTACAGAGAAATCAGATTTTTGCTCTTTTGAATGACCCTCGAATTGATAATTCAAGAATAAAATATGGGGAGATCATCAGGGGTGATTCAATTGAAAAAAATTTGATTTCTCTTGAAAATCCATTAGCCGGAGGATTAAAACCAAAAATAAAAGAGGCTTATGCTTCTCTTATTTCAGTAAGAACAAATAAGATCATTATCAATATGATTCAAATTAGCTTGATGAAATACCCTTTTTTGAATATGGCAAAAGGGAAAAATACAGCAAGTTATAATTTTATGTCTCATAACAAATTAGAGCAAACCAATCCTTTTTCTTCCATTCTTGTTTGTGGACTCTAAAAGTACATTTCCTTGGGGGTAGTAATTAGAAGATGTAATGAGGTAGATACCCAACTTAAGTGACCATTCACTTGTCTTCATACCAACAAATGCTAAGGTGTTATCTAAAATTATAGTAACTGGGACACCAAACCTAGTTATTATACTATAATATAAGTCCAATACTATTGTTTCATTAGATTATTTCAAGGAAATTGCTTCCACCCACTTGGTGAAGTAGATAGTTGTAGTGAGCACCCATTTATACCCTACACTTGAATGTGGATTTATCATTCCTATGAAGTCCAACCCCCATTACATGAAGGGTTACTCCACCTAGATTAGGTTGAGTGGAAAAGATACTAATATTTTTTTGACTAAAAATGGAGCACATTCTTGAAATTTCTTGACCCATGCATAGACATCCTTAAGGAGGATGGACCAGTAATAACTATCTCTCATTACCTTTTCTATTATTATTCTTGGATAAAAATGGCCTCTTGTAGGTCCATTATAAAAATCCTCCAAGAGATTTGTCACTTGATTGTCATCAATGCACCTAAGAAGTACCCCATTGAGGTCCCTTTTAAAAATAACATAATAAACTAATGCCTAAGGTATAGAATGAAGCCTAAAATACCTTCTTTTTGCTCTATCCAAACCTTGAAGGTATTTTCCTATCATCAAGAAATGTGTCATGTCTTGGAACCATCTAGTGTGAAGTGGAGGTAATCCAACATGCTCTTTTCTCATTCAAATCTTTGTTGAG
This sequence comes from Torreya grandis, assembly GCA_037957365.1. Taxonomy (NCBI): domain Eukaryota; kingdom Viridiplantae; phylum Streptophyta; class Pinopsida; order Cupressales; family Taxaceae; genus Torreya; species Torreya grandis. The sequence continues at coordinate 1,578,850 of JARHVA010002859.1, forward strand.
GAAAAGTCCCTTACCCTAAGATGAGACACCATAAAATTAAGCTTTCTATTGGAAAGCATTGGCCTAAATTTTTTGAGTCTTTTTAAAGCTACAAGAACCTAATTTTCTATAAAAGTGTACTTAACCTCATACCCCTCTAGCCCTTGACTAAAAAATTCAATTAGATACTCAAGTCCTTCATTATTATTTTGCATCAACATAAATGATATGTTGTCAAAATTAGAAAAGGTGTACAATATGAAATCCTTTGAGAAATTATGATTCATGAGTGAGGGTGCTTGGGTAATGGCTTGCTTGATGGCCTTGAATGCCACCCTAACTTTATTTGACCAAGTAAACACTTGGCTCTTCTTTATCATGGTAGTGATGGGTTTAACTAGGTTCATAAAACTAGGTATAAACCTCCTCACAAAGTTTATCTTCCCAAAGAAGCTCTGGATTCATTTCTTGTGCTTAGGCTAAGAGAGTGATAAGATAACACTTATTCTATTAGGGTTAATGAATAATCCTTCCTTTGAAATAATGTGACCTAAAATTTTGCCTTCATGAATAGTAAACACACATTTCTTGGGATTTAAAGAGATCCCATACTCTCTACATAGTTGGAATATTAACCTTAGATGATCCATGTGCTCAATATCCTTCTTGGAGAAAACTATGATGTCATCTAAGTAAACTAGTACCATATGATTCAACAACCCTTGGAAAGCCATGTCCATGGCTCTTTAGAAAGTGGACCCAATATTTGACAATCCAAAATGAATATTTTGGTAAGAATATGTGCCCCACTTGGTGGTGAAGGTAGTCTTATATTGATCTTATTCTCTTACCAACACATGGTTATAACTTGAATACCCATCCAAAAGGGAAAAATGTTTTGAACTAACAACTATCTAAAGGAGTTAATACATAGATGTAAGGGGGTAGTGATCTTTCAAACATACCCTATTCAAATCCCTGAAGTCAACACACAATCTTATTTCCCCCCTCTTCTTCCTCATAAGTACCAAATTGGCTACCCATGAGGAGTGCTTAATGGGAAAGGTGATCTTGGATTCAATTAATTTGGTCAATTATTTCCTCATAATCTCTTTAATTTTGGGGTTTATAGGCCTCTGCTTCTGCCTAATAGGCTTGGAATTAGGCTCTAGTTCTATAGTGTGTTGGTCTATCTTGGGATCAAATCCTCTCAGGTCACTATATTCCCAAGCAAAGATGTATGCATATTCTTGACAAGGATCTATGGAATCATGCCTCTTAGCTTTAGTGAATACCTTCCCAAGCTTGAGGAGCTTATCTCTAAAGATAAGAACTCTTTCTAAGTTCTCTTCATATGTTGACATCACTTCCTTATTTTTTCTCATATGATCTCCCTCATGGAAAAGACCTTCAAGGGTGAAAAGTCCTTTAGGAAGATTGTTAGATCTTAACTGAATAATTTTCTCCTCATATGATGTTAATACATTTCCTAGTATATGCAGGAGAACTCTACTTCTTGTTGAAAGAAAAAAGAAATTTTCCTGTCATTCTCAAATACCTACCAATGAGATTCATTCTCTGGCACTGATGGTATTACCACCACTATGACATGTGGCTACACCTTGGTATTTTTTTAACTCATTTGGGATATCAAATTGAGTTCTTACAATTGCAAATCTATCAGCTTGTTGATTTTGGTTCCTTGGTACTACTTAGATGTTAAAGGCCTCAAAATCCTCAATTAGGTCTCACACTCTATGTTTATAAGACTTCATTAAGAGATTTTTTGTGATATTTTGACCTTTAACCTAGTGCACTATTAACTCACTATCCCCATAAACTTGAAATTGTTTGATCCATATCTTACTAGCCCATTCAAGGCCATGGATAAGACCCTTATATTCTACTACATTATAAGAGAAACTAAATTATAATCTATAATAAGAGAAATATTTGTCATTGGAGGGGGATACTAGAATTGTACCTGCACCCACTCCATGTTTTCTCCTTAAGCTATCAAAGAACAATTTCCATAAGCCATTAGGATATTCTTGAGTTCCAATAAGGGATGGTATGGATTTATTCTCTTCATGTAAACAATAGATACCCATGTCCCTCTCTTTAACTCTTTCTAAGGGATCAACCAAATGATGTTCATTCTATAGTTCATCTAAGAGAATGTATGGTATCTCCTTGAGGTGAGTGTTTAGTTTTTGACCAACTATAAATTAATCTTCATCTATGTGTAATTATATAATGGGCTCAAATTTGATTGATATTTTGGTCCCATATCTTTTTTTGAATTCCATGTATGACCAATCTACTACAAGATAACCTCCAATATTTGTAGTGAATTCCATGGATAGTAATAGGGTAAAATGAGGAGGTATATCTTGGATCAACACATCTTGAACCACTGAGACACTATGACAAGCATGTAGGGTCAAGTTGAAGTCTTTGATGATACTAGATGGCTTAGTGGAAAAACCATCAAGTTGTATAACTCCTTTAGACTGAGGCTCATATTTTAGACCAAGCTAATTAGCTATGGACATTGGCATTAATAAGGTGATAAACCCATTGTCTACCAAGAAATTATGAACTAAATAATTATTAATGATCACTAAAATATAGAAGGGGGAGGTTTGACCATCTTACTTGATTACCCTTCATCTGGACCCTTGGTTGCATTAGTGAGAACCACATTCTCCTTGACTAGTGGTTTCTTAGAAATATTAATTCTTAAAAACACTTCCAAGAGGATGTCTACCCAACTAGGCATGGAGAGCATATCCCACATTGGTACACTCACACTGGACCTTTTCATTTGTTTCACAATATTGATGGGTGAACCACAAATCTTTGGTTATGCTTTGGGATCCACAACTGCACCTTGAGTTTGTGATTTTTGAGGGGCAAAGGCATTCCCCTGATTTTGATTCCTTAGAGCTATTGGAACCTTTAGAGCAATATAAAGTCCATTTATCTTTGATATTGAAGGAGTAATGGTAAGAAATCTCTTTGACTGCTTCTTGGTTACCATCCATGTTCCTTCTTTTGAACCTTGTATTTGCTACCACTAGAATGTATGCTTCGCTAGAACTAGCCTAATGATTGAGTGAAAAACACTCTTCATACTCATAAATCATAATTGTATCACCCAATTGGCTTGGTCCTTGATAAATAATTTTGCCTTGTTTAGGCTCTTCTAGTTTTGTCATCATGGTTACTTCTTTGTTTTGAGCCATAAGAGCTTGATTGTACCCATAATTAGCAGCTTACTACCATTAATCATTAAAATCTTGAGTGAAATTGGTGGTTTGAAAAATGTATTTCCCAAAATATTAATTAAAAGGCATGGTACCCTCATCTTCTTGAGAAATATTTTTTTGGATGGGGACCAAAGTGTTGAAAGTGCTTGCAACATTTGGATTATAGTTGTTTTGCCTAACATAGTTAGGCTACCATTATCATTGGCCTTAGAAGCTTCATTTGTAGGGTGGTCTATTTGATTGATAAGATTTTTACTAAGGTTTATATGAGGCTTGATAAGGCATATTGAAATATTTATAACTCTTAACACTCATTAGTTTATTTCTCAAATATTGGAACATGCTCTTAAGCTCTTGAAAGTTCTTTTGTTCTTGGGAATCACTAGTTTGACTAGTGAAAGACTTTTCTTGCTTAGGTGAGGGTATAGAAACAACTATAGGCACAAGAGGAATGACAAAAATTGGAGGAATATAAATAGTGGGTGGTTTGATCTTAGGGATCAAAGGAATTGGTGGTCTAGGTGTAAGCTTGCCAGCCTACACCAGACAATTTTATACTCTAATTTCCACCTCATATGCATTTGATAATGTGTTTCCTCCCATGGACTAGATCATTAATTTAATGTCACTATTTAGGGCCTTCAAATATTAAGGAAAGGTAAAGTTAGGGGTGGGCCTAATATATAATAGGATTATATCCCAAGTCTTTTGGAACCTTGTGTTAAAGTCTTGCATGAATTCATGAGGGGATATTTTAAATGTGGTTAACTACTCTACAAGTGACATATGGTCACTTTTATCCTCAAATATTTTAAACAATGCATCCCCTAATTAGTCCTATGATGTAATAGAATTATCAATAAGCCTTCTATACCAATCTAGGGCTTTACTTTTAAAAATAATGGCTAATAACCTAATTGTTACATTTTCCTCATTAACAATATGAATGTTTAAAAAATTAGCTATGTCCATGAGGTGATTAGAAGGGGTTGTAGCTTGGTCTCTAGTAAAATAAGGGACACTTTTAAGAGCTGCTATTGGAATAGGATCATATTGAGGGAGGTCTAGAGGAATTTGTCCATTAAAAGACACAAAGGGAAAGGCTCTAGGGGCTACCATGGAAATGAAATGGTTTAACAAAGATCTTCTTGTAGGGGTAGGCCTTGAAATTGACTTAGGAACAAAGCTGCCTTTATATGGGTGTGTGTTAGAAAATCTTAATCTCTTTATTGAGTTTAAAGGCAATTAAATGAATTAAAATGGAATAACTCTAAAATTTAACCTTGTAGTTACCTTTGGCATGAGATGTAGTCACTTCTCTATTACCATAATGTTGGATATTATTTTAGAGTTTCTAGATGCTATTGTTTGGAAGCTATAGTTGTTATAAATTGATCAAACTAGCATCAAACTTTGACCAATATTCTTTGAAGTATAAGTCCTACTGGGCATGATATAAACTATTGTATCATCAATTTTCATCCTTGGAAAAAGTTATTTAGGATATATCCAATTTAGATACACTATGGGAACAACCCCAGGCTGTGGGTCACCTATGGTGGGATTGGACTTCCAGAGAAGGCTGACTTCTTCTTGATGGATCACCTAAACTAATGATTCTACTAAGAAAAGGGTTATACAAGGGGAAATATGGGTCTTAATAAAGATAACAAGGTGATAAACCAAATTAAAATGAGTCTCTCATATGCTTGAAATTTAGACTTAAGAAGCATAAGATAGTACTAGCTCACACAATCTCAAAATCTAGCTAATTACATAAGTATTTCATACACTAGGTTTAGGAAGAAATAAATGAATCCATGAGGAATTATAAGAGTCACACCAAGCTCACATTAATGGTATAAATAAAAAAAATTCAAACCTAAAATAAACTATAAAATACTCTAAAATAGGTAAGAAAGAAGGTAAATGGGCATAGAAGATTCTCCTTCATAATGCCATAATGTAAAAGCTTACTAAACACAGTTCAAAAGCAAGAGATAGGTAGAGAAAGTTTTTATTAGCTTCAAAATATATTTCATACAAGTTTTGATAGGGTCTAGCCTTATCGAATGAGAGTCTCCACTCTTCTAGTATTGAAAGAGAATTTCTTATCAAATATAAGAGAGAGCTTACCAATAGAAAAGAATAAGAGATATAGGAGAAAGGGAGAGAGGGGGAGCACACCATCCAAGATCATTAATTGAGATAGCACAATTTATGTATGCTCCACCACATTTTAATCAAATTAGTGCTAATTGTCTATCTTATAACTTTACATTATCTTCACTTGACCTATTTATGAGATCAAAATGCTCATATTTATAATCTTGATAGAGCCATCACCATGTCTACTTTGGGAGGCCATAGGTACCAATTTGTCATAGCTATGATTGTGTTAATGGATGAGGCACCCTACCATACCTAATTTATGTCTCTATCTACTCCAACTTGAACATAGATATTTACTATAGATTGAAAACCAATCCAATTATTGGTTTTCCTATAATCAATATATCAATGAATAACTTATAGACTACATAGCTTCTTTCCTAAACCATATTAGGTATAAATAGACATATTCTCCCTCTAAAACTTTTGAAAGCCAAGGAATTATTATAAATGTAATTGAAAACACAATAAAATTGAGTCTACATTATTTAGATCCTCTAATAGAGGTCTTGATTGAGCTTCAATGGCTTACTTTAAAATATTTTCCTTGGTTCGACCTTAGGTTGCATTTACTCTCCATTGAAAGCTCCTAGTTTTGAATTTTAACATTAGCCATTGATATTATTTTTTATGATGAATAACACATCATCAATCTATTTGGACCCACGACATCAATATGTTTTTTCTCATTATTAGATCTTTGATTTTGATTGAACATTGATTGTTGATCTTATTCCAAGCACTTTTGACTCTTTAACCTTATACACACCGTCGATATTTCTCTTTATGAATGAACACAAGCCATAGATATTATACTATTTTAACATGCTTGAGACAATTATCACCCAAACATTTGATTTTAAGATCTATTGACCTTTTAACCCAATTCTTACCATTAATCTTTGATGCACGATCGAATGTACACCATAGATTTGTTTGGGCCCATTGACACTATCCTTGCCCACATGTTGATCTTTGATGCATGATCGAATGTGCACCATTGGATATTGTTATATTTGAATTAAAATGGATATTTCATAAGGATCAAATTTGAAATCCCCATGCATGTCTTAATTTTTAATTTTTTAAAAATCCAAATGGTTAATTGTTGTAGCTTTAACTTGATGTCCCTACACATGTTTTATTCTACTTGTTTAACTTTAAGGACTTAGATATTGAGATAGACAACTCATAAAGACATGAAACTTGTAGAGAATGTTTAAATAATCAAAAAACCATATCCATGAAAATATTTGATCTTGGTTAACTTTTTAAGTAAATTTATCAAATTTTTAAATAGATTGATCTGTTCATTTCTACATGACATGTTTGTGATGGTCTGGTTCTTCTAGGCTTGATCTTAAACTTTCAAGGCTCAAAATGAGTTTTTGAGACCTATGAAACCTAATTTATGTATATGAATGTGATTATAATCATGATAACCTATTGATACTTTTCACCTTGCAATCCTATACCTAATTTTAAGCCATTTGATCATTTAATCAAGAACTCTGCTCAACTGACCACTCCATACCAAGACCTCTAAAAACTAGTCCATCTAGGAAAATTTACATATGTAGGAAAAAATTGGATAATAAGAGTAATATATGGTATATTAGAGGCATGTATTATGTTTTTTAAGCATTTGTGGAAGTTGAAGGTGGCCCAAAAAGTTAAAGTGGTAACATATGCATGATTAAGCCTAAATTGCTTTAGGTCTCATTAAGGCCTAATGAAGGTTTTGGGATAATAAGGAAATCACTGACATATGAAGTGTGTGTTTCTCATATGTAACATATGTATGAACCTATTTTGAGTATGATCCAAGTGGGTTAAGCATCTTGGCCAACTAAGATGGGTTAGACCAAGAGAGTCATATAAGTACAAGGCCTAATTGGCCTATTTGTACTAATTGAGTAAGAGAAAAGTTAAGGGAAGGAGATAACATTTGAAAGATAAGGTAAAGGTCATTAAATACCACCATAAAGTGAATAATATAAGTCATTATTATCTAATCAAGGTGATGTAAGTGAACACATAGGTCATTAGACCTAATGAGCCTAAAAGAGGCATTTTGAGCTAGTGAGCCCTAAAGAGTGTTTGGGTGAGAGTGAATATGATAGAGTGAAAAAAAAGGAAGTAATAATTAGTTAAAGATAAAATAATAAGTTTTAAATATGATCATAGATCAAAGGTATTTAAGTTGGTTCTTGGTTGCCTATGGGGTTATAGCCTTCTTGGTAGTTAGAGCTAGCTAAAGGTTAAGTGGGTGCTTGACTAAATTGAGGGGTGGGTGATACTTGATAAGTTGGTGTTGGTTTGAATTTAGATCTTGTAATTATAAGACTATAATCCATCTTACAAGGTTCAGTGGGTTTTATCCCCCATGAGAGTTTTTTATATATATGATGTGTCATGGTTGTGTTCATACTTGTTTCGTATGTGATATCTTTGATTTCATGTTAGTATAGTTCATGCTTTGTTGTGATGATTAATTAATGACAATGAATTAATTATAAGTGGTTTTAAATGGAAATCATTATTGTCTACTGATTCACCCCCCTCTTAGTGTTACTTTTAATAGACTAGGTTACTTATAATAATTTTTTTTTCACTTAGATCTCTTATTAGAACCACTTACTTGTGAAGTTTATATAAGTGAACTAGTAGTTTTACCAAACTAATTATCCTTTCCCTTGATGAATAATGAAATCTTTGTGTAAGTAGATGTAGACAACATTGTCTGCTCCTATCATCTCTCATTTTGCAATAACAATGTGGACAAATTTTCAAAATCTAAAGTTTGCATCTCAGTAATCATGTGTAAGGATTACATAAATGACTCAAATGAAGGTAGTAGCTTTTGTATAACAAGATAAATCAAATCTTGCTCATCAATATGATTTTACACAACCTTCAATTGATCAATGATGTCCTTGATCTGTAACAAAAATTAAGAAATGGAGCCACCTTCCTCTATCTTAGTGTAAAAAAACAAATTCTTCAAATACAATACCTTACATTCTTTATAATATTGATGTTTAGAAGTAATATTAGTCTACAAATCTGATGCACTAGTCATATTTCTAACAAGATTAAATTATCTACTATTGACAATTTTAACAATATAAGAGCCTCATGATGATGTTTACCATTATCACCGATAATAGTGGAAATATTTTGCTCTTTATCAAGCACTATTTGATCAATATTATGATATTTAAATATCATCAAAAAGTTTTGATTCTACAAACTCAATTTTTTCCTATCAATTTTTGTGAATCTAGCAATAAGAGGTGTTTTAAACTAGCCATTTTGACCTAGTTTTTCTAAAAAATACAAATACCAAAAAAATACGATAAATTTATATAAAATTCCTCCTACCCAATGATTCAAATCATAAACTTATTAATACCTCTAGTTTTCAACAAAAAACTCAACACCATTTGAGAGATTTTAAACTTTCCATTTTTAAAAACACAAAAAATGGATAAAAATAATTAAATCAAGAGATCTACAAATCTAATTTAAAAAATTTATTCTCCATCAACATATAAATACAAAACATAAAAAATGGTGAAATTTTTAATCAATTTGGATTTATGGTTATCTCCCAATACAATTAAATATGTTCCTCTAGGCTAAACTTTAGGTAAAAATCAATTTATAAAGTTTTGAAAAAAATAAATAGATTTTTTCAATTTAATTTAAATAAAATGTAGATAATTTATGATTGGTGGAATAAAAATTAGCATAAAAGGATGTATAATAAATTTTGGCCAATCAAAAAATACCTATGCAAATGGCTAACCTACAAATCTTTAAACACTGATTCTAGAGCCAATTCTTAGTAGAGTTCAATTCTATCAGATCCTACTATCTTCCCCTAGCCAAGAGAAATTTATAGAGATGAAAAAAAACTGAAATGGACACCAACTACAATTTTGTCCTCCCTCTAAGTGCCATATGGTGTCATATGGTGTACGACCCGTATGAGAGAGTAGATAATTTTTTTTAACTTGAGAGCCTCTCATGCAACCTCCTTTCTCTTTGTCATAGTGTTTATGGACCTCCTCCACCTTTTATTTTCTTGTCTAGCTTTCTGGTTGGTCACAAGAAACAAACCAATTTTCCTCCCTCTCACAACACTCCACCCTGACGAGTCCATCCTCTCTTACTTCACATGCTTCCTCCCAAGCTTCCTAAACCAAAAGTTTTGATTACCATATTAGAACCAACAAAGAGAATGAATTGATATTAACCAATATATGAAATAATACATAGGAAGCCTATTATATAGGCACAAAATGAACACCCAAAAAATAAGGAGGTGGGTGAAACCAAAAGCTTTGGGTAGCGTAAAATAGCTAGGCCCATGAAACCTACCAACCTAAGTGGTTAAAACCACTATAACCACAATCATAGGGAAAAAACCTTAGTAAATAGCCTAAGGTAATATAATAATATGCTAATAGCTATGCCCTTAACCTATAATGTAGTTAGGGATATGTGTGGATGACTTTTGTCTTACACACCTTCATATTTTCTTATTGTATTTCTCCATGTTATTAATATGGTCAACCTATGGAATAAATTTGGATAAGGAAAGTATATATATGAGTTATTGGTTAGTATTTTATCATGATGTTGTGACTTTTTTTCTTATTTCATTGTTTTGGAGGTTGCCCCCTTAAAGTGGCCTAGCCATAATATTCAAGTGTTCTACTCTTTCGGTAATTTTTATTGTAGATCTATTTATTATAACCATAATTTTGTGATATATACTTTTATTATTACAAATCATCTAATTAATTTCATTACATAATATATGGATATGCCTAGGTTGCATGTAAATGATTGAGAAAAGCTACAAAAATACAATAATGAAAAATCTTAGAAGGCCCATTACCCTAGGATAAGTTAGGGTTTGCATAAAGAGATGAGTTCACCAAAATTTTAACCCTAAATTAAATGGGTCAATATAGTATAAGGTTAATAATATATAAATTAATAAGTTTAAGGGTTAGAAACATATTTATAGTAGGCAAATTAATTATAAACTCAACTAAACAATATCTTAAATTTATAATACCAAGATATGATAAAATTTGAAAGTATAATTATTGATTGATATTATAATGAATGGAAAATAAGATTACTTAGATATTTTATTGTGTGTATAGGATCTGATATGTAATGGGATATAATTAGACTAGATTTGGATTTTGGGCCAATTGTTAAATTCTAGAAATTTGCATTATGTGGCCTTGGATGCTTATGTTAGATCTAGATAATTATGTTGATGTTAGTGTCTAAGTTAAATATAGGTATCCAATATGGAATACTTACTGAATATATATGTGACCACCTAGAACCATTTGGGTTTTTAATCTCCTTTGCTTTGGTGAGTTTATATCTCATGCATACATTTTTGCTCTTTATCAATTGATAAAACCCTAGCTTCTTCACCTTTTAAGTGAATGTAATAAAAATGGGTTAATGGGCACATCGTGTAGAGTTTACCTAAGGACCCCTATATAATGAGAACTAACTTCATAGATAATACTCTGAAGAGGGCATCATAATTATTTATTTCTCCTATATGTGTTGGCTTGTGTGTGCATAAAGATGCAATATGTGATAATCAAGTACATAGAGTGACCTAGATTATAACTTAGAAAATATGGCTCATGGAATGCTCCTTTAGTACTTTAGACCTATATATAGGTTATCCCTATGGTTTATATTGAAATATGTAAGAATAAGGAGTTTTTCCTCACTTGAATGCTTTATTGAGTGCTTTTAGTAAGTTTCCTTGTGAGTTGCTAGGTCTTTGCTAGGTGAGGAATGATTAAGGATTGATCATGCATATATAATAATCCTTTTGGGAATTATCTCAGATTAAATCACTTGTTCTAAATATAAAGACATGTTTCATTTGAAAATTTCATGACTTTAGTGCACTAGACACTTAGTTTGTCACATGATACTTGCATCAACGTAGGCATTTGATTGGGATGTAAGTGTCTGAGAAATTGGAAAATAGTTATAGGTCTAAAACTTGTGAATAATTAAATAAACAAGTTTCTATAATTTTGAGAAGTATATAAGGCATGGTAATTAGAATAACATATAGTTAGACTAAGATATAAGTAATAGGCACTATAGATAGTAGATGTGAGCCTTTCAATAATGGGAAGTCTTAGGAACTGAAGGGTGCAACCGTGAGAATTACTTTCTAGGTATATAAGATTGAGGTGATATATAATTCAAATTTAATATCTATAGGATCACAATAAAATATTCTTGGTCATTGAGTCACATTCATGTGACCATGTACCTAGGTAGTTTATATTTCCATACCTAATGATGCCTTTAGTTGTCCCATTCTATGGCATGCTAAGGAGCCATAAAGGAAATGATAATAAAGTATACTATTTGAACTCCTAGTAGTGAGACCTCCTTAGTGTGTGATATATATAATATGAAAATTATGATGATTAATATGAGTAGGAGATGGTGAAGGTACGTAGGCAATGGCCACTCATCAAAGATAAATGGATTGACATGCAGATCCATAGGTGAGTTAGAATATATGTGTTTGGATGTGGAGGTGAGTTAAATATGTTGTGGTGGTCCATCCTAGGAGATAAATAGTATATACACTAGCTCAAATCAATTATGGTGTAGGCATGATAGGCAAGATATCTAATAGGGGTACAATAGCTAAGAAAACTATGTATAATTTATGCTATCAATTTTATTTTTCTACAGGTATAGATATACATGTTAGGAACTAATGATAGATATGTTAGAGATTTGGATTATATGTGAGATCTGATGTCATATTTGTTTTTATTTTTTATATGTGTCAGGGTGGTAGAATTTTTTGGAGACAACACACCATGAGATCTTAGATGATGTGATACCAAATCATGACACTACTTTGACACTACATCTTATAACTCCCTTAGTTAGGCCTTATATTGGTTGGTTCATATTGGTTAGAGTGGCTACTATAGATATCCAATGCCATTAGAAGGCTATGACTCAGGTAATAACACCAATAGGAAATGGAAGGCATGTAATAGTAGTGTGATAAGCATTATCCATACATAAGGATGCACACATATAGATTTTAGGATGAGTGGTGAAGTTATAACCACATGTGGTACATCTATAGGGATAGATCTATGGAATGTAGTCTTTATCTCAATTACTATGGGTTATCTTACATGTTTCTTATTTAGGATCATCCATGGTTAGAGTTTTACCTCGCCCCCATAGGGATGAATGGGATTCACATGCCTGGAGAACCTAAATTTTATACACTGAAGTAGAAAACTAAAAGAGATTCATATGTGTGTGTAGTGTATATATATATATATATATATATATGGATCATTTATTATCTATATGTTAAAAATATTGTATGTTTCATTTATTTTCTAGCATGTAGTATGGTTTTAATAGCATGCAATGATTAAATTTGATGTATTTTTTATTTGTTCTAGCATTGTGATCAAATACATGGTTAAAAAATGATATATTAAGTAGATAGACATATCAACTAAAAAAGATGAATAATAAGAAAAATGAATGTAAAAAATACCCAATGTAAGTAAGAGTAATCTTAAGACAAAACTTGAGATATGTAAAACATTGTAATAGAGTTATAAATCACATAAAAATGTGATATTAAGATAATCGTAAGATGTAAAAAATAACTCTGAAAAGAGATATCCAATGTAATAAAATGCAAAAGATAATCAAATGAGGATATGTGAAAAACTATATAAAAATTCCATCTAATGTAAGAAAAGTAAATTTAACTTGAATCAAACACAAAGTAAAATAAAAAAAATCATAAGGTACATCTAATGTAATATATAAAAAGACTCAAATCAAATAAAGACACATATCTAAATAAGCAAAATACCTCAATAAGTGAAAAATCAAAATCAATTTTTATACTAAAGCAATATTAAGAAAACACAATAATCTAGAGACACAACTATGATGATGGAGATGGTGTGGATATGAATTGTCACAACCATTTGTGAGGAAGGCCGGGTTTTATTCCCCAAGGTCTTACAATTCAACTCATAAACTAAAAATTCAAAAGGTGCTATAAATGGAAGCTAAAATTCAAATTTGAAGCAAATAGATAAAAATAAGGGGAACATAAATTAGAGGAATGTGATAAACTAAAAGAGATATGTGTCAATGGGATATTGGTGATGATGTGATGGAGATATAAGGATGAAATGCACCATAAGGGTAATAAAGAAATCCTTAGTGGAGATAAGAAACTCTAATCAAATGGTAAAGGATAAAAACTATCAATATTAAGGACTTAAATAAACCCACCTAGCAAGTGTAATATTTTCGTAACAATTGAATTATATATATCATGCCATGAAGGTTATATGTATGTGAAAAAAGGGTATTACCTTCCCATAATGTATTCCCCACTCCTTAGGACCCCTTATAGATTCATTAGCCTACTGTGAATATCAGGTACTTGTGTGAGAATTTAGGTGGCTTAGAATGTAAGAAGATAGTTAATGTTGAAATTAGATCTCCTAAAATATTATACTATCCTATTTCACACCAATGGACCTTGTCTCTATCATGAATCCAACTATAGATTCTGAAATTCAACTAGAATGAGAGATAGGCCAAGAAGATCATGTATTTTGGTGTGATATAAATTTTAAGATATTATTTTCATTTTAAAATTACATTATATTATGATATGGATTTTAAATATTTTATATTTTTATATTTTCATCCTTTGCATAGATTTAGAAAAACCAAAAATGGTTGAAAAAGATGACTAAAAGAGAGCCTACACCTAGCCACTAGAGAGGAGAGCCTAAATACCAAGATATCTAAAGACCCCTACATTTACACCATAGTAAAGGGTGTAATATCTAAACCTAACTAAGTGTGCCACAAGTGAAATGAGAGGGAAAAATGGGGATCATTTTAGATCTATCCATGTAAAAAGGTGATATAATGAAGATATGCTAGTATGAAACCATAAGAAGGGAGAGTTTTGCTTTGATAATGTCTAGGAAAAAGGCAACATTTAAAATTAAATGTAAATGTAGGTCAAATCATGAAAATGAATACTAAAGAAGGTAAAAAACATGAAATATGGTAATCATGTCACTAGAAAATCCATACTAATCTACAAAGGGTATAACACAAGCACTAATAATATAAATCATCTTAAAATAAGGGGAATGCAAAAACATACAAAATAATCAGGAGGAAACCAATGTTGAGTGAAAATTTATGCTATAATATGTGAGAAATAAACCTAAAGATGATATCTAAGATGCAAAAAGGAAATTAATTCCAACATAAATCATCTCAAAAGAGGGGGAATTTATAAATATTAAAAAGAAAACTTGAATGTGATACCAAATATCCATAGAAGAAACTAGCGCCGATTGAAAAATGATTGAAATGATGAAAATAAAACCCAAAGGCACAACCTAATATACACAAAGGAAACTAAGGCCCATTATAAAGTGTGATAAAAATATATAAAGTAAAGATACATGTTAAAAAATAAAGTGCTAAAAATTAAAGATCATGAGACAAAAAAGATATATACAAAGAGAATCACGTATGCTAAAGATAAAAATATGAGATCAAATCATGTGAATAAATGTGAATTAAACATGAAAAATTTAATATTTTCTCATAATTTATGTGTAGTATCTATTCACATATCATCAATAACATCTATCAAGTCTCGATTCAATTGACATTTAAATTGAACCATAGTCTCTTCTACCCTTTTTGAGAGTTATGCTATGACTGCCTAACAAATAAAATAAATGGAAAAAGTAAGCACAATTTAATAATGAGGATATGGGGACTCTTGATGAAGATGAGATAAGAAAGTACAATAAGGCACCATTCAATAATGAATGTGAAACACATCCTTGGGTTTAATAGGTGTTTTTGGTTGTAGGGGAGGATGCTCCTCTATCTTAGGTATACCATGTGAACATTGTTGAGAATCCTGAGGTGGGGGCCTTGGAAAATATCTAAAATTTTATTGAATGGATCTAAAATAATCCTTATA
This sequence comes from Torreya grandis, assembly GCA_037957365.1. Taxonomy (NCBI): domain Eukaryota; kingdom Viridiplantae; phylum Streptophyta; class Pinopsida; order Cupressales; family Taxaceae; genus Torreya; species Torreya grandis. Next base: position 1,594,378 of record JARHVA010002859.1, read on the forward strand.
TTGTGTATAATATTAGTTCCAAATAAAATATACCTCCCCATTTTTGGGGATATAAGTAAGTTTAAAATTCAGAAGTGGCATGTTTGGCTGAAAGGTAAAATTAACTACCTTGAGATGAAGGACATCTAAATATTGTTGAAGGGCTCAAAATTTAGTTGAATAATGTGTATTAGTATCATGGAATTAATAAGAGTGTCTAGGATTATAATATTGATATGATCATCTATCTATGGTAGAAGTTGGTCCATTTATCTTTTGTTGTGTTATAAATCATTGTTAACCTCTACACTCATGAGCTAAATGACTAGAGACCTTATGTAACTTGAAATATGGTTCATTCTCTAAGGTGTGTGGATGAGGTGTTATATCCAACATATGTGGATGACCATAATGAGGTCTATATATAATCTCATCTGAATGTCTCATATCATCACTATTAAGGCATATATTTGTTGAGTTGGGAATTTGATTCTTTTTCTTTACATATCTATGATATGCTAGATATTGGTGCTACAAATGACCATAGACAATATGAAATGAAAAATATGGTGCTTTTATCTAATTATTAGACATCCTTGGTGTGGAACATATAAGTGTAACTAACATATCTATATGAATCAAACTTAATGGATCAAAATATCTAGTGAAACAATAAGGTCTGGTCATATATCGATCATCAAGCATGCCTCAAAGAGGCTTAAAATGACTAAAGCTACACTGATGTAGAAGTCCAAAATCTCTCCATCTCAGACCTTTCAATGTAAATTAAATAAGGAAAGTTTTTAGGAAAGTCAAATGGATGATTTTTATCTCAAATGATATCAACTAAATTAATTCTAAAATAAAATGTGGATCGCTCATAAGAGTGCTAAAGAGAGGAATGGTAATAGAGAAAATTTACATCCTTGGCTTGGGCATAGCCAAACAAGTATGGGTCATTTAAGGTGTAATTGTAATAATAATTAGCATTGGTTAGATATACATTAATGGTTTGAACCACTATGTTTCTATAGTATATATAGAAAGGAGTCTTCTTAAGAATTACCACAAAAATGGGAAACTCATTAGTTGGATTCTTATGATAATGGGGTCACAAGGTAGGTAGATATTAAAATATGATGTTAGAAGGAAGGCCCAATGTTTTTATTTTAAATATAGACTCATCAGGGTCATCATATTCATAATCAATGAGGTTGGGTGGAATATTTCCCACAAGATCAAGGTGACCACTATAACCTTGGTTTGAGTTTAGGTAGTCAAAATGTTGACACTCATAAAATGTCATGCTAGGTAAAGGTTCAAAGGTTCTAAACTAATAGAAACCATGTTCCTAGAATTGTTCAAAATTTCAATGTTTGATATCACTTTGTACCTTATAAATGGTACCCATGTAAGTGAAATTCACAAATTGGAATGTGGAAGAGGTCATGACTCTCATATGATAAGTGTTAGGGTGGCCAATAAAAATTATAAGATATAGCTAAATTGAATATCATAACCTTAACTTTAATTATAATAGGCGGTACCATGATATGAATCTAACACATCCTAATTAAGGAATTTTTATTTGGTCATATCTTTGGTATGTGATTTGGGTAGACTTAAGTCAAATTCAAAATATCTTAAGATTTTAATGAATTTTAAGGAAGCGACACAAGTGTTGGAGCCTTCATATTTCAAGGATCAATTAACTCAATTGTCACCAATGTGGATGCTCATAAATAAATGAGGTTCATTAGTACAAATTAATATTTCATCAAGGTTAACAAAATTTATAGGAAATTTCAATGAGAGAGATGCATTTGTAGTGAAATCAAAAAATATGGATATCTTTTCACATTTTTGTAAGATGCTTCCTCAAACCTAGGAAAGGTAGCTTCTTTCCCTAAAGGTAGTGTTTTATGAATGTTTATATCATTATTTTTTTGAATAATGTGGTTTTGATGTCATTGATAATCCTCATAATCTTTAAAAATAATATTTGAGACATGAATCTATAATTTTTTCTATGGAATCCCATGCATCATAACAAATGTGAGCTAGACAAGACTATAAAAATGGGATAAAGTTATGAAGTTTATCAAATGTATATGAATATAAAAATAACTAAACATGATTTTGAACTAAAGTGTAAGGTCTCATAATCCCAACCAATGTAGTCCATGATAGAGAAACATTAGAAATAGATTATATCGACCTAACTAATATGTTAGAATCATAATTATGTAAATAAATAGACTATACTGAGCTAGTAGATACAATAAAGGTATAATTAGGAAAAATATTGTACTTAGCTACCTGATATAGTTTAAATAGGACCAAGTAGATAAATAAATTTTAACAAGTGGGATGATACAGTTGGACCTAAATTGGAAACAAAAGATTGTACCAAGTTATCTAATATAGTATGGACTAAAATGGTTGTATAAACAAACTATAATGAGTAGGCCAATATTGTTATTGAAATAAGAAATTGTAATAAGTTGTTTAGTGCATTATGATCTACATAAAACTATACTAGGGTGGATTATATATTTAGGCTATCAAACAGTAATAAGTAATATTTTCTTTAGATCCAATAGCTAAAAAATGATGTGGAAGATAGTCTTGGAATATTATATAAGTTGGATAATGAATGTGAGGATTAATAGGATAAATATTTATGTATGAAACAACACAATTCATATTTTAAATGTTCAATAATTTTACCTCATTATTGGAAGATTGGGGATCAACCATTATTTAAATAATATTAGTAGCTGGTTGTGACGAGGATTGATTTTGATTGTTGGTTTTTTGTATTTTTAGTATGATTTGAAAGAGGATTGGAAAATAAGGAATGAATTTTCATGGTGAAGTGATTCATGTTTGACCTTGGATTCATGAGCCTTATCTACCTTATAATAGGCTTTGTGACACTCTATAACCAAGGCTTCAAGATCAAATTTTGGACTAATAAATAAATCCAAATTTATATGTCTAAGTTGCTTAAAATGTTCATGAGAATAACCCCAATTTACATGAAACCAAAAAAGAAAATTGAGGATCATACCAATGGTAAATATGATTTGAAGCATCAATATATGTAGGTGAGGGTCTAGTAAGGTGTCTCTTAAACTCATCTAGGGAAACATATTGATGGATCTTACAATTGTTGACTTGTGAATAAGGAGGAGGATGTTGGAAGGGATTTACCTTGATAGGTGGGTAGACATTTTCTTCATTGAATATTTTTGGCATAATAGCATACACATTTATCTTATAATAATAATTATTCAAGACATCGTCATCAATATCAAGCATGTTTTAGGTCTCATAATCATTTGAGTACCAAGCTCAGGTTAGGAAGGCTCAAATTGTCTTATAAGGTAGTCTTGTCAATTGGCTTGATCTAAGGCTTCTTTGAATGATTTTTTAGAAAGATTCCACACTATTTATTTTAATTTGGTATTTAAATAATTATTAAAGAGATGGAAGAGTTTACATCGTATCATATCATGCTCATTTTTGTTGGCTAAATATTTCTAATGTTTGATAAAGATTTGGGTAGTCTCATTTTTTGATTATTTACAATTGTTAAAGTGAGCTAAGTTATTTTTCAGAAAATCATTGGATTAAAAATCTTATACCAATGCATTAAATATTTATTTAAATCTAAAAAATGAGTTATACCTTAGTTTAGTGTGCCATTCTAAAGGTTCACGAGAATTTTTTTTGACTAGTAGTTTGGTAGATGCAAAGGTGTTAATTTTAACCTAGTTTTTATAAATATTATCAAAGGCCTTAAAAGTAGATAAGTATTTGTGAATATTTAATATATCATCATATTAATGATACCACCTATGTTTATGTCTATAATTTTAGGGACTAATGATTTTTAAGGTATTTGATAGCTTTATTATGAAGTATGGGTTGTGAAATGAAGTTTCCAAGAACATCTATAAGGTTGGGGTGTGGGTGGAGTGTTAGGGGAGAAATATGATTTGGTACTCCCCACTAAATTAATTGAGGTCTATTTTAAATTTACATAATTTTGTTTCTCATTTTCATCATATGAAAACTATTATTATCTTGAAGGTTTGTTATTTGACTCATTTACTGTATGATAAAATGGTTAGGATCAATAATCTTTTGGTTAGAAGTAGAGGATTAAGTGAAATATTAGGATGCACTAGATGTGGAATTATAATTTGTATTAATGTGATAAATTTGGGTAGGCCCACTAAAAGAGAGACCTACCATGTTAATAACTATATTAGGCATGGTAGATGAGGAAAGAAATAGGGAAGTCACAAATTGATTTGCCTTAAGTCCTATAGAAACATTATGAGTAGGGGAATGAGGATATTACATGTGAGGTGAAATCATGATTTCATAAAAAATCATAGGTTCCTTTCCCCTATGATTAAGATACTCTTGGAGAAATATTTTCATATTTTTTACCTATTGTGTCACATTCCTCTTCAAGCTCATGGTCTTAGAGTAGGTGACCTTGTCTAATGTTTTTAGGGTAGTCATATGGATCATAGCTTTGGATGTAATAGAATACATATTAAACTCATTAGAAACTTGAACTTGAAACATTGAATAAATGATAAGGCATGTAGGTAGTTTCAAAAAACCTATTAGGATAATTTAGTTTCATAGCAATAGGATTGTTACCAAACCCTTGAAAATATTAGCTGGTTTATCTTTGGATTGGTCTAAGATATGTTCCATTATGATACAAAAAGGATAAACTATGCTAATTTGGTAGATGGATTTAATTACATAATAATTATAAAACCAAACTACATCAGGTTGGCCAATATATTATGAAATAATAATAGGAAACATAAATTTGTATCGATCTAACATATACAATATGATCACAAAATTAATTATATCAGGTTAGCTAATGTAGATGGAATGAAACTCAAATTTTTATTGGGATAGCCAATGAAATTATAAAAACTCATATAATTTTATAAGTTTGACCAATATATTCTAGAAGTAAATAAAACTATATTGGGTTAGATGATATAATTTGATCAAATCTGTTAAACTAGACAAATAACATTAAATGAACAAAATAGGTTTTGACATACATAAGTTATAACTAAGTTGGGTGTGTTTATTTGTAAGCTGTCAGATATACTAATCTTAGATAAAAATAGTGAATAAGTTCTAAATGGTCATTGAATACAAAGGATTATATATCATGTATTTACACTATCACATCTCTAAAATAGGATGAGAGTAACATCTTTAGGTTAACATCTTACCAATGTGTTGATGGGTCATTTGTAATACCAACTTATGAAAGATGGTCTCCCATCTAGCCTCTACTAAAAAGAAACATTAAATGCTTTCCCCAAGGTATCTTTCACTAGGTCATGGCATACTAGGTACCTCAATGGTTGTGTTTACTATTATGGTCAAGGGGCTTATGTTTGTTTGAAATTTAAACAAAGTTGAGATTTTAACAAAGTATAGGTAGATACAAGTTTTGGTATTTTTTCTCATGAGGATTTTAGATGTGTTTTAATAAATGCCAATGTGTATTTTATTATTTTTCCAAATTATAATGAAAGCAACATGTTGAGTTTTTTATTAAATAAAAAAGTAGACAATTGTCATGCATTCTCCATTACATTTATAAATATTCAATAGTGCAATAAAAAAATCAATAAAATATAGTATATAATCAAGATCACTATCAAATGTATTTTCCATTACATTTTAATTAGACAAACACAAGGACATGTGAAGTAGATTGCATTCAAATCCTAGATTAAACCCTAGATTAACTAGATTTGATTAAAAAAATAAAAGAAAGAGGGAAAAAGAGAAGAAAAACATTGCTATAAAAAAAGATGAACTTTATATTGAAAACAAACCCAAATCATTCTACCATCTAGATGTTAGATACATAACCAAAAATAAAGATGATACAAGTTATTAAGGAAAATTTAACGATGAAAGGAATAAATGAGACCACCATTAACATGCATCGATCACAAATAAAACATCCAAAATTTTTGATTGATCAAGATACTTGATTTGAAAACATAGTTGAGTTGATTTTAATAAATTATATACAAATTTTACCATAAAAAAACAAGGCAAGTAGATTAAGGTTCAAATTACACTATAGAAAACATGAAAAGAAAAGGCTAGTTCAATATTTCTCCTTGGAGTCACAAAGAGCCAACCCTTATAATGTCTCAAATGTGACAACAATAACAAGATGCAGTCCCAAGAGGGAGGTGTTTCCACTCCAAAAGTATTTGAGTACCATTAATACACTCACCAAATAACTCTTTCCTCTATGTGTTATGCCCTTTTTCCCTCCAAAGCTAGCAAAAAAGACAAAAATGAGGAAAATACTGGAAATTAAAAGATCACTAGAAAAATGTAGAAGGAAAAAATGAACAAATTTTTGCACTAGGAAAAATTTCCAAATATTGAAAACACCATTCTAACTAGGATATAACAAGATCTTTGGATTCATCAACAAATTGAAAAATGAAAAATCGAGTAAGATAACATCAAAAAACCAAAAGAGGGTCAAAAATAGCCTCTTAGACCTAATCAAGCATCTAGAAGGTACATGTACATTAAAAAAAATCTTTCTAAAATTTGAAATTACTTTGCTAATCAGGCCTTAAAATCCTTATTATCATTGGAATTCATTAGGATAAGCTTATAGACCTAATCAAAAAATTTAATTATGATTAGAACTAGTTTTAATGTTGAGGGGTCCCAAGACCTAATCAGGCTTAGGGCTTCCGATTAGAACTGGGGATTTTACTTGGCAATCTTACTTGTTGTTCAAGGGTGAAAAAATATATATAACTAAAATTTTAATGGATCTTTAAGGGGGCTCTAAATACCCATCTGAAGTTTGGAACTGACATTAAAATATGGGGGGAGGCTTCAAAGCCTCCCAACCCAATCGAGGATTGCTCCCCATTTACTAATATGAAGAACACAACATCAAAACATAAAGACCTAACTAGAATGTAAGTCCCCAATTGTCACTATGGGGGAAGCCAAAGGCTACCTTAACCTAGTTGGGGATAAAACCTTGACTAACACCACCACTTTGAATGATAAAACCCCTAGACCTAAATATAAACCTCAAGACCAAATAGAAATAGGACTAACCTATGAACAAATGTAGACCTAATCATGACAAAAATTACACTTAGAAAAGGGGATGCCTCTGATTTATGATTTAATAATTAATCAAACCTTAAGGGTTCAATTAAAAATATGTATCCCAATGAATTTTGACCAAAACCCAATCAAAGAAAAAGGTTTGATTAACACTAAAAAGGGCCAATTTTGAATCATCAATATCTATTCAAGATTTAAAATCCTGATTATAATTGGAAAAAAATATTATAACCGTCACTTATTAGTAGACCTATTTGGGACTGCCAATAAGAATTTTTGATATTTTTCAAGTGAAATAAGTGCATAAAAAACTCACTTTTTGCCCAAGTAAAAAATATGAAACTTTCTCACATGAGCCTGGTCATCACAATGGAGAGTGTTTCAGAGGTTAATTAGACATGAAAACCAAAATGACCCCCTTGAGTGGCTCAAGAGAGCTAATTCAATAATATTTTCAAAGGCAAACTAGGAATTTAACACTCTACTTTCATCGTAAGTGATTTATATAAAGTTTTCTCACATAAACATGGTCAATTCAATCTAGGTGGTTTCAAGCCCTAATTTAACATATAAAATAAGATGGATAATCAAGGAAACTTGAGAGTGTTGAGACCAACTAGACAGTAGTGTAAGTAAGATCAAGGAAAGAGGGAAAAAAGGTTCCCCTATTCTATAAAAATTAGGTCATGTTGTGTAAGTAAAAAAAATGGTGATTCTACTAGAAAATACTCCTAGTATTTTAAAATAAAATAAACATGTCTATGAATACATAATATTTAGATGAAATAATGTATGGAACATGAATTTATGCAAGAGAGTAAAAAAATGGAATGGATATAGGACCAAATTTGATATTTTCATTGACTAAGTGTGTGAAAATGCATTAATTACCACTTTGGGGAACCTGCAAAGACTAGCTACTATAAATCCAACCACTAAGATAGTGAATCCTACCTTTAAAATGCTTACCTAAACATTATCCTACTACTAGATAGGCATTTATAGCCTTGATTAAGATGTATCTAATCCCATTTAATGCCTTACTTTACTACTGATTGAGCATCTATAGTCCCAATAGAGACTTCTTAGATCAACTTAAAATTGAGTTTTTTATAAATTTATTTTTTCTCTTTTCTCTTTCTTTCTTTATTTTTACCATCTCAATTTTTTGATTGTAGCAAATGAAATATAGAACTATAGATTTTTCACCCTATATTTTAACCATATTAGGTTTGTCCAAGAAAACCCAAAAACTACTAAAATGTGATTATTTTTGCATGGCTTCAAGATAATATCTTTGGAGGCCAAATAACTTACCAACATTCACCCAATAGTGAACAACTACAAAACACACATGATAGACTAAAATTTTGAAATTGACTAGGAAATAGAATCTTAAGTCACAAACTACTCAAAGTACTTATGCACCAAAATGTCACTCATTCTACCTATGTACAAACTATTCTTCCTCACTCTTTGATTAATCAGGAACCCATATGGAAAAATAGACAAGCTAGAACAAAAAGAGATAGACAAATAGGCCAGACCAATAAAAAAACAAAATAAAAAACAAATCAAATTAGGAAAGGAAAGTAAGAAACAAAAGCAAGAAAGTAAAAATAAATTATTTACAGGATCTTACTAGGCCAATTCAAGTATGGAATTAGTGTTTGAGGAAATTCCTAATGATAGGGAATGTGACATCCTCACCAGTTAGACACCTAAGATGGAATTCATTCTCACCTAAGATTTTATATATTTGATAGATACCCACCCATAGAGAATCTAACTTTCCATGTTGTCCCTTTTTCTCATGAGCCTTGTCCCATAGAAAGATTGAAACAAAGCTATAAATGGATTTAAATTTGATTCTTTTGTCAAACTAATAATTTAAGACTCCTTGGTATTTGATAAAGTTTAGTAGGGATGCATCACATTTTTATTGTAGTTGTATCATAATTAGGTGATGAACCTCTACCTTGTCATCATTTTCCAAGTAGTCTCTCATGAACTGTAAGGTGGGAATTCATAGGTTCACAAGAATGATAGGGTATTAGTAATAAATGAGGTGGTATGGGAACATGACTAGGGATGATTTAAATATAGTCTTATTAGACTAGAGTGCAAATTTTAAAACATTATGTTAGTCCCTAGGGTTCTTTTCCAAGATTTTCTTAATTACTTCTAATAAGTTCTTGTTAGTTGATTCAACTACCCCTTCACCTTGCAAGTAATAATTATATGATAAATTGAGGAATACCTGATTGTTTTATTCCCATTAAATAAATTATAGAAATGATAAATCAGAACCTTTATCACATATCAGAGTGAACAACATCCCAAACCTAGTGACAATATTCTCCTCGATAAAGTTGATTACCACATTAGTGGTGAAATTATTGAATATTTAAGCCTCTGTATAATAGGTGAAACAATTACTCTCAATCATAATAATTTTTTATCCCATAGATGAATTATAAATAATATCTCTAATGAAGTTTAATCCCCAATTTACAAAGGGTCAGACCTCAATAACTGGCTATAATGGCATATTAGGGATGTGTTCTTTATGTGTTATAACCTATCAAGTATGAAACTTCTGATGCAAGCATGAGCATCTTTGAATACATTTGAATAATAGTAACTTAATCATAGTATATGGTGGGTTGTATCACTAACTAAACCATGCCCAATTCCATGTTTTCCATGGAAATATTTGAGTATTTTAGTAATTTCTTATTTGTTTAAAAATCTTAGATAAATGAATTCATGATTTTTATATATAACATGCCTAATTTAATCATAAATTTTATGTTATTTAGGTGAAACTCTCTTAAATGAGTAGAATTTATGTGGGTTAGGCATTCATTATTCATTAAGTAATGGAATACATCTTGATACTAGTCATTAATAGTGATAGATTGTGTTGTATATTGTTAGCAAACAATTTTTGGATTTACCTTAAACATTGCCTTATTGAGTCCCTACCCTCTCACTATGTTCATTGGTTGGATTTATAGGTGAAATTATTGCATAATGTTAAACCAATTACCTCTCTATTTTCATAACTTATTTTTCATTGGCATATCTTTTATGATGGGATCAAAGACACCAACAAATATTTTGTTATGTAGGATGTAGTGCTTAAACTTCTTAGATTGATTTGATTAAATAAAGTTACTGATTATCAAATTTTTAATGCATAAATTTGGAATTTATTGGTGGAGAGTTCATGAAATACATTGATATCTCATCTCCATCCTCCTTTCTCTAAGTTAGGACAACAATAGTTGGGACATTTAAAGTGAAGGAATAAATGTAGAAGAATTGTGTATATCAATACTTATCAACACTAGAGTGTTCACAATTGATTTATTTATCTAAGTAAAATATGATTGTGATTTAGTGGTCCATTCAATATTAGAATTTCATTCAGGGGTCAAACTATATTTACAAATATTGAGATGAATTTATGTATGAAGTTGATTTTTTCTAAAGAATGAATTCAACTCTTTTTGGTTGCTAGTAAACATAATGTTCTAAATTGCCTCCACTTTCTCTAGGTCTATTGATATACCTATTTCATAAATGATGTGACCCAATATTTTACGTTTAGTTAAAATATAATATACATTTTTTTAGAATTATGTAAATGACATGTTCTCTCCACCTCTTTAGTATTATTCTCAAATCCCTCACATGGTCTTCTCATTTCTTGGAAAAGACAATCAAATCATCCATGTAGAGGACAATGCACTTGATAATTAGATATTTGAACACAATGTCTATGTCATGCTAAAAATTATAACCCACATTTATTAGGGTGAATGACATAATTTTGTATGTGCATATACCCCATTTTATTAAAAACATTGCCTTAAATATATCTTCATATTTGACCATCACATCATTATCACCTAAATATCTATCAAGAAATGACATCATTTGTGATTCATTCACTATCTACAACACATCATATAGGGAGGGAACTAGGTAGTTATCCTTATATAAATATATATTTAGTTTACAAAAGTCCACATAGAGTGTGATCTCTCTATTCTTATTTTGAATAGGCACAATATTTTACATCCACATGGAGTTCCTGATTGGAAATTTGATTCTACTTGAAAGCAACTTCTATACTTCCTTCAAGATCAAAGGATCTAATAATGGATTCATCAACCTTTGTCTCTGGTAGAAATGTTTGACTCCTAGATTGAGAAGAATAGTGTGACTAAGAATGGATGTATTGAATACCTTTAGGTATTTATAACTTTAGGCAATGACATCTATCAAGTCTTTTAGGGATTGTGCAATCCAATGATTTTCATTTTTAGTGTAAGTTATGCCTCAAAGAACATTTTTAAAGTCACTGACATCACCTAGATTTCATTGATCATGAAACATACCTTTATCAAGAGTTATTTTCTCATTTTCACCTTGATAATCCATATCAAACAACCATTCTAGTGAGACCATACCTTTTGGTATACTATTTATTTTCAAATTTAACACCCCTTCCTCATCTAATTCAAACTCACATATGTCATATTTATCTATGATCTAGGATTTAAATTCATCTATGTTTATGATGAATTCGATGATATATTGGTAATCATTAAATACTTAGAAGTTACAAACATTATCATGAATGGAAGGATTAGAGATTAACTCCATTGAGAATCTCTTGAATTTGGAGTCATCTATCGATTCCATGGTGATTGCAATCATTACCAATGTATTTGCCATAAGATTTCTCATATGAATTATTTTTTTAGTATTAAATTCATCTAAATAATCTCTTAAATTCCACACATAGCTATGATACATGGATAAACTCATCATTACAAGCATATTGGATTCTAAATTATCTAAACACTAACTTTGAATCACCAAACACCTTCAGGGTCTTGAATTTTTTCTTGAGAGTAAACTAGAGGCTATGAATTAATGTGTCATATTCATCCACATTGTTTGTGAAATTAAATTATAATCAAAATAAGACTTACCTCTTGGGTTAATTATCTCAACCCCAACACCATACCCACACTTAGACTTAGAGACATTAAATTTTAGGGTCCATAAGTGATCTTAAACTCTGTGTAGTGAACTATGAGAGGTAGGTGATGCTATAATGTTGACCTCTTTTTTATTTTCTTCTACATAAAGCTTGCATATACATTGTTTTTTAGTTGATAATGGCCTTGTGTTTTCGTCCTAAGTAGCAAAAGTAGGCATTGGGATGTTTATAATGGAATTATTTTCATCCCAATGACTTTTAAAGTCATTTTTTTCACTTGGACAACTTTGATTCAACTTGAAAACTTCTATCTAATGTAACCATAATGTTGTCAAGAACTACTTACAACCATGCTATACATTAAGATCAACCTATTTCACACTTTCAAGTGTAAGGGAAACACTATGAAATAAAAATATTTCTTATGCACATAGGATATTATTCATCTAATTGATCTAACTATTTGAACTCTAATATTATTACACAAAAACATATTAATGGATATGTTCTTGTGAGTTTTTCTTCCTTTTTGAATGTGTAGACCTTGATCTTTGACTCCTCATACACTATTTCATTCATCTTGTTATACTAAATGACCATATCAATAATTTTCATCTCTCTCAATTCTAATTTGATCAGGTATGCCACACTATGGGAGCCAAATATGAGAAAAATTAATCATAATATACCTATTCATCATTCTGGACCAATATCTACTAAGAAACATACCATATCCATCTGGTATGTCAACCACCTAAATGTCAATGAACTACTACACTCTTGTATTATAATACAACTAAATATGAATGTTGTTCAACTCACCAACCACCTTGAACTTTGACTTTTCTAACCTAACAACCTTTCTATTTGGTTTAGTAGGATTTAGGACTAATTTTTGGCAAACTGATTAAGGCATCACATTGTTAAACAAACTTGAATCCAATAAAAAAATGTGTAAGTTATTACCAAAAATTTAGATTGTTAAGAGGAGAGGAGGAGTCAATTTTTTATTTAAAAATCACAACATAAACATCAATTATCCTACTATCTTCTTTCCTTATAGGAGCTGATAAATTTTTTAATAGTAAGTATTTATGGTTAGATATTTGAAACAAATCAAACATGGTTATGTTGGCCTTAATTTTATTTAGGTATCCTATAATTTTGTATTCAAGTTTACTTTTTCCATAGATTTATCAACTTATTGTAGTGTAGCATATCTTTTTGGTTGATAAGAGGTGATAGGCCTTTTAGGTGGAAATAAATTATTGATTGAGTTCTCATTAGGGGGAACCTAAGTGTTGTTTAGGGGAGTATATATATTTAAAGGATTTTAAAAGTTAATCCTCAATGTGTAATTATTTACCATATGTAACCACTTAAAATCATGGACTTCATTTAAGTTGTCTTTAGGCTCATTACTAATCTCATACAAGAATTCATGTGTTTCTAAGACCATGGCAGTACCTAGATTCCCTCTGCTTTCATTTGAGTTGTTATTAGGTAAAATCATAGTTTCAAGGTGTCCATATCATTTTGGAATATGTTTAAGCTAATATAAAATAGGCATAGTTAGTTTTAGCATGGTCTATTGTGTTATGCAACCTACACTAGGTGGGCAACACCAAATAAGCCAAGTTGATTGAGATTGAAGCATTATTGTTATTTTGATTGGTATTTCCAATCAAACTAGGCACATTTATAGTGTTAGGCCTATTATTCCATTGTTTATTGGTTCTCTAAAATTTGAAATTTTTATTTTGAGGTGAGTTATTTGAGGTTTGATTGTGATTTTGAGGAACTTATCTCCATAATTTAACCACATCATTTGTAAGTCATTGAACCATTTTTATAGATTATTTTTTTGGGTTCACATTAGCATTTTATTGATTTACTATTTATAGTAGTGGGTTAACCACAAGTTACATAACATTTAAAAATGTAGGGACAATGTGATGAATCAAGCTATGAGAATTAATATCAAGCATTTGAGTGTTTATAAATTATGGGAAGGTCTATTTGATGTTATTTGAAGTAGCATAACCACTTGTGCTAGGCATGGGACAAGTGTTGTTTTAGGCCATAAGAATGATTTGTTGGTTATTTTATTGAGCAAACACATGATTTGTATGGATTAATGGTTGACCATTAGGCATGTAATTCAAGGATGTAGGGTTATAAAATTGGTTTTGTGTTAAATGAATTATAACCATGATTAGATTCATCAATGCTATGTTATGCATAAGAGCTTTATTGATAATGGAAATATAATATAAGGGCCTATATACCCCAATGAAAGAAAAAAACTAGCTCTATAACATTTTGGAATCATTTGTAGTTAACTACAAATCACTTCATGATATGCTAGGGATAAGGTTGAAAGTGTGGCATGATGCCTACAAATAAACATGAAAGTCATAGGGTCTAGGACCTTTGGCTAAATATGTATGGTAACAAAATATATTTGTGTAAAGGATATTTCAATCCTTTATAAAGTTATGAAAATGAGAATTGAATAAAAATGAGCATTGAACATTTTAATTGGTTCATTTGGTTTGTGGTAAGCTACCATAAATTGGTGGTATAGGATAATAAGGTCTATGGTCAATCATAAGTGATTGATAGATATGGTTTATAAGTAATTCCAAGAGGTGATAAGCCCATATGGGAGTCTAAGATACCAATTATAATCCATCTCATCTAAGATGTAATAGAATAGGTAGTAAGTCATAACCTTGTGTTGGATTTGGGTTCTAATAATAGTGTATATGAATGCTTTAATATGCTCTTTGGAACTTTAGATCCCACCATGCACATACCTAGGGTAGAAATTTTTAAGGGTTCTTTGGTAAATTGTGGGAAACCCTTGTGATTATTACAAGGAAATTAACTCTACCAAACCAATTGGATTAGCCTCCATTGGTAGCTTTAGAGGGGAAGCTAATGGATTAACAAATGAAATTATAGATGTAGGTGAGCTACTATCTAAGTGATTTATCTTGTCTTTGGTTTTCCTTTGTTTTCACTAGGTTTTCTATGTTTAGTGAGTTATAACAATTCAAGGTCATATCAAATAGATTTTGATCTAGTGGATATTCATCTAATTTCTAGTTTAACTTTCTGAATACCTAAGCATAGGAAACACTGATAAAACATTCAAGTTTTAAATTTTCTATTAAAAAATTTAGTTTTTGCCCTCCTTATAACACTAATCTATCGATGGGTTGTTTGGCATACCAACTTAGGTATGATAGTTACTCATCTAGCCTCTCTTGAAAGGAAACATGAAATAAATTCTCCAAGGTCTCTTCCACCATCAACAACTATTATGTTTACTATTCATATCAAGTGGCCTATTTTTATCTAAAATTTAAATGAATTTTATATTATAAAAAAGTAGGGGGAGATATAAGTTTTGGTTGTTTTTCTCATGAGAATTTTAGATATGTTTTAGAAAACACCCAAAAACTTATATTTTTAAAATTTTCCAAATGATAATGAAATCAACACATTGAGTTTTTAATTGAAAAAATTTAGATGATTAACATGCATTTTCCATTACATTTATAAAGATTCGATAGTGCAATAATAAAATATAGTATGCAGTGAAGATAAACGTGAGCAAAATATTAGATTTAGATCCTAGATTAAAACATAGATTAACTAGATTTGATTAAAAAAGCAAAATAAAAAGGTAAAAAGAGAGGAAAAAGCTTGTTATAAATGAAGACAAATTTGATTCTCCTAATTGAAAATAACCACAAATCATTCTACCATCTGGTCAAAATATGCATAACATAAATATATATACTGTAAGCATTTGAGGGAAAATCAACAATGAAATGAATAAATGAGACCACCATTAACATGTGATAATGATAAATAACACTTACATAACCTTATATTGATTAAGATATTTGATTTGATAACAAATTTGAGTTATTACAATTGATTGGATACAAATTTTTCCAACATAATAGTAGGGTGAGAAAATTGAGGGAGGAAATGACCTATAAAAGCATGAAATTACATGAAAATAAAAGGTTGGTTCAATATTTATCCTTAGAGTCACAAAGAGCTAACCCTCACAATGTCCCAATTGTGCCAATATATAGCAAGATTCAGTCTCAAGAAGGAATCATTTTCCCTCCAAAAGTAGTTGAGTGTCATTCATGTACTCACCAATTAGACATTTCCTCCAAGTGATACATCCTTTTTCCCTCTAAATATTTTAAAAATACAAAAAAATTAAACTATTAGAAATTAAAAGCTCACTAGAAAAATTTAGAAGGAAAACATGAACAACATTTGCACTAGGCAAAATTTCTAAAAAATGAAAACTTTGTTGTGAATGAACCAAAATGAGCTCTTCAACTCATAAAAGGTCAAAAAATAGACAACCAAGTGATAATATATAATTTAGAAACTAAAATAGGGTCACAATGGCCTCTCATACCTAATTGATCATATGGGAGGTGCAAACATGTTTAAAAAAACACTTTGAAAAAATTAAAATTCATTTGCTAATCAGGTATTGAAATTTTAATTAGAATTGGAGTTGGGATAGACTTTTACACCTAATCAACATTTGTAATCATGATTAGAACTAGTTTTAATGTTGAGGTCACCCCAATACCTAACTAAGATTGGGACCCTCAAGAACTAGGGATTTCTCTTGGTGATCTTGCTTATTGTTTAGGATAAAAACCTATACAGAATTACATTTTAAATGGAGCTTAAAGGGGTAAAAATACCCATGTGTAGTTTGAAACTTTCATTCAATTATGGGAGGAGGATTCAAATCCTCCTCAACCTAATTAGTGACTTCTCTATGTAGACACCTAAATTTCATTTAGTGTCGAAATGCACCTAAATAATTTTATAATTATTCTTAAATTAATAATTAACTTTTCTTATTAAAATCAAATAATTGATTAATTTAAGCATTTTGAAAAAGCTAATTATGCACTGTTTAATATTTATTTTAATTATTTAATTCTAGATTTTTCACCTATTCAAACCTCTGCTACCTTTCTATCCCTCATCCCGATCGAATCCATAAAGTTTTCCACCTCGTATGACTCCTCCCTTGAGTTGTCAAGCCATTTGGAAAAGTCTTGTTGAGTTAGCTAACCAACCCCTCTTTTTCCTCCACTAGATTGGAATAGTCCCCATCCTCATAAATGAGGACTCATCCTCAACCATTGATCATTTGTAACATTGAAAAAGTCTAAATTATCCTCCACCATTGGATCATTTTCTAGGCTTCTATAAATAAGCTTGTAAATCCTCATTTTCAATGATCACAAATTTAGTTAATCACAATCAATAAAAATCAAAAACATACTTTCATCCAAAATGAATAAAAAAAATCAAATTCATCCCTTTTGCACCAAAATTCTGACCATTTTCTCTTTACATTGGAGGAGTGAGCAACACATTTTTGATAGGGTAAATTAGACTCAAATCACAATGGAGAATTCTTGTATTTCAACTATGAAGTTTTGATTGTTATTTTCTGCATTTGTTGTTCTAGTTTTAGTTGAATTTAACTTAGATTAGTTCATTATCTTTACATATTATTAGTTCATACATTTTTTGCATGTTTGGTGAGACTTTACCCACGTCTTTTTAATCTTTTCATCTTCTTCTTCTTTGGCATTTAGATAACATTGCTTTTCTAGTTTTTATTATTTATGTTTATCTTTTGCATTTAATCTTGTCTATTTTTGAGCTAGTATAAACTATATGTTTTTCTACCATAGAAATTAATTTGGAACACTTTTCATTGAAATTTTTAGACCAAATAGGGAAATTATTCCTATTTTCTATGTTTTTGTGCTTTTCTTATGCTTTTGTAGGTTTGCAACATTTTTGATTTAGAACAAAGTTTTTGTGGAAGAACAGTGAAATCATTTCACATTGTAGTGAAATCATCATTTTGCACAACATTTTCATCTCTGTTTGTATTGAAATCATCATTTTGTGAAGCATTTTTTGTTTCTTACCATAACATTTTCATCCTCCCTTGTAGCATTTTCATCCTAAATTAAAGTGTTTTTGTTTAAAAACAATGAAATCATTGATGTTCATAGTGAAATCATTTTTATAAGTTTATTTGCTTTTTTGTCCTTTTCTAGCATGTTTATTTTGGAATTTCACTTTTTGACTTGATTGTGTAACAACATTTTTGTCAAAGGCTTTTTTGTGTGTTTTTCATGGTTTTCACTTGTTTATTGTAGGTTATATCATTTTTTAGTCCAGATAAATAATCCAACACCTTTTTTGTAGGATGCTTACTAATGGGAATAAAAAAACAATTAATATAAAATTCAATTGTTTTCTTATTGCTAACATTCTTATTTTTGTTTTCTCAATTTCATATTAATTACATCACTTTTCTTTCTGTATATTTATTTGTAGTTGTGAAATATGTGTATGTTCTTTCTTTGGTATTATTTTGGTTACGATACTTGGAAATCATAAATGTTTTCACAATCTATCTATTTACTGAAATGATATCCACGTATACTCTTTCCTCAGTGTTACACTGGTGATGAAACTTGGAAATCAGAAATGGGTGTCAACTTCTTTATTTTTATTTTATTAGGGGCTCTATTGACCTTGGATTTTACCACCATGTAGTAGGCCAAAAACCATTTACTAGTAGAGTATATAAATCAAGACCCAACCATTTTAATTATCTAAGTGGTTGTGTGTTTTAAGCATACCATGATGTGAGGGGCTTTTATGATCTAATACCCAAGGTTTTAATAGCTGACTCAAGATCTAATATTTTTGATTATCAACACACTGAGACCCCTATGATAGTGTTAGGCATGTTGGGATAATACCCAATAGTGTGTATTTACATATCAGCTTCTTTTATGGTTTTATTCCCCCTTAGATAAGTTGGTGTATACCTTAAGCCTAGGTTCACCTTTTTGGCATTTAACTTTGGTGCATCAGTTATCAGTTATCACCAAGAAGTTACTTTCCCCACACCCTCAAAAATAGACTCAATGGGCCATGGGCATGCTAGGATCCTCCATGGTTAGTGCCTTGAAACATTAGGCTACATCTGAGAGAATAAACAAGTGAGTGATAATGGAAATCCCAACAGTTGTTCACCACCCTTATTACCTAGTTTTCACCCTTTTTTGTGCAATTGCTTGTCTATTTAGAATAGAACTTGTTTTGTTGTTTCCTTATGATTTATCATGTGTTGAATTTCCTCGTGTCAAAATTAACTCCTTAAAACTAAAAAAAATATTTGTTGTTAACAAATCAAACTTTTAGTTATTTTGGTATTTTAAGTCAAGTCTTTTCAAGTTTTTTTAATTATTTGAGTTAATTTTTTTTTAATATCTTACCCATTGTAAAAAAATATGGCCTCTTGGAATAATGACCCCTCCAATTATTTCCAAAATCACAATCCCAATAGCCCATACTATAATCTAGATTTCAATTCACCTAACTTTGACTCAAGTTCACCTTTGAATTAAGTATGCTATTAAGCCAACCAAAACCCAATTTTGAACATGTATTCAAACTCCAATCTTAATCAATTGAGATATAGCATGGATGTTTATTTGAATTCTCCTAATTCCCAATTAAACCCTCATCAACAATCCACTTCTTATTCACATTCACCTATGGGATAATACCAAAACTTTCATATGGGGATAGAATCAAATCAATCTCCTAGATATAGTAATCAAAATTTTCTAAATTGTTCCCCTAGTCCTACTTAATCTCCCTATCAAATATCACCTAACACAAATCAAACCATTTATATATATTTATATTGCTCAAACCATAATGTCACCATAAACCAATCCTTTAGTCCACCTTCATTTCCATTTTCCAATACCCATATATGTCAAAATAATTTTACTAGTTAGGTCCCAAATCATTTGAACCTAAACACATTCCATTCCAACTCACCTTATAAATTTCATGCCCATCAAGACCAATATTTCTACAATAATAAAAATTAATCATTTGATTTTGCATCAAATTCACCCTAAATCTCAAGTCCTCATTTCTTCATCAATACCAAAACATTCACAAACCCAACCAATCAATTCTTACAAAACCAAGCCACTTATTTCACCCCATTTTTCATAAATGGATATCAAAAAATCTCACCACAGTATCCTTATACAACCACATTTCAACCAAATCAACCAACCACTGATTATGATGCTCAAATCCATCAGGAGATGTTAGATGCTAAATATATGAGATATAATTTTCCAACCATTGATTGCAATGCTAAAATATATCAAGTGATGTCAGATGTTAAATATATTAGGCATAACCCACATCTATTCATGTTTGAAATTCCAAACTTATAAATATGTCAAGATTTCCCTTCAAAATTGAATAATACCATTTTCTATCCAGGTCAAAATGAGGGCCTTTCATCCTTCATCCATCAAACAACTATTTATGATTAAATACCCATTTTTGACCAACATCCCATCTTGACTCAAATACCATCTAATACACCTAAAAAATTATCATATTACTTTAAACCACCACCCATAAATCCATAGTACCAAAAATATCTTAATCCAAGGACAAACATTTCCAAAAAGTGTTAAAAAAGAAGTATGGTACTAAATTGCTTCAACAAGCTCTTTTAATGGCCACAATAAGACCTAGGTAAAATATACTATCCAAATATGATATCTAATCTCTCTTGGGATTAAGAGAATATTCAATGACCACCTTAGTATTAACAATAGTTTTAACAATAGACACAAATGTAGAGAATAGTAATAATGTTACAAGTAGGGAAGAATATTCATCCATTATCACTACCAACTCTATCAACAATATCAAAGAAATATGTTCTATCACCATCAATGTGATCCTTCCTTTTCCTATTAACATTACATTACCTAGATATATCAATTAGAACCCATAGCAAAGGATACCATTGGAATTGTCTCATGGAAACTTGTCAATTATCACATTCATTAACATCCATGAGAGTATCCCATCAAGAGAAACATTAATTCACCAAGCATTAATTGAAGCTCCTAAAGATGACCAAAGAACACCCATGGATGGATGAATCAGTTCTTTGTTGCTTGAGGATAGTCATACCCAAAATATTACACACACTTAATCAATTAGGTGAAACACTACATGGAATGATCTCCTAGTAATCTTACAATAAAGAGTCCTAAATATGATGTTACATACCTATTACACCATATTTTTGGAATGGCATTACAACAAGTTGGATCACAAAATTGAGATCTATTTCAAAGTGCATCATAGTCAATTTGATTATTTTAGATTTGCTAAGGAGTCAAGAAGAGTCAACACAAATATATCTTAATTTTTTAGTATTTAGTGGTTAATTAATAGTTGTTGGGTAATGGATATTGGATTTTGTACATATAGAAAGCTTATTAGTCCCTAGTTTTTTATCCTTTTTAATAACATAGCCTATAGTCCTTATAGAGAAATACATCCATACTCCATGGTGGTTAGACAAACTATTAGAATGTTTCTAGAGTTCATTTTCACCATCAAGCACATCAACATAGGTCTCTTTGACAATTGTATCTTTCCAAGGCAAATTAAAGTTACTACCAAACTTTGTTAGAGAAACTTATATCTGGGCATCTTCATCCAACAAGGATTTCCCAATCATGAAAGACTTTCTAGGTGGTTCACTAGTAGTGCTTAGTAGACCCAACAACCTCATCTTGGTCACATTATATTTTGAATCAACAATAGAATTGAAATAGATATTGATGAGGAAATACAATCAGAGAAACATTGGTTATCTAGAGTAGGCATGGGGTAAGAACTAGAGGATAATGTACATAATGTGTCTTGTAACCTTCCATTAGATAAAAATGCTAAAAACCAAAAAAAACATAAAAATACTAATAAATAAATATGTTTTCTATTTGTCAATCCCTTAATAATTGGGGGCATCTTGTTTTCTCTTTGTAGTATTACATTCCATATCCATATTAGTTTAGTCATGTACATCACATGTTATGTTTAGTGATTGTTTAGTTGTTAGTTCACATAACGTAGGTGTTCCAAACTATAACATATTTGTATCACCATATCACTATAATTATTCATCAAAGACATCTCCTCAAAATTTATATCACATTGGTTCATGTTTCAAATGTTTATGAGTAGAGTAAATCTTTTTATCTTTTCTAAAATGTACAAACATATTGGCCTAAAATTTTATCTAAAAAAATAACCTATGATAGAGTTTTATTTTACAAGGTTCCCCTTTTAAAAATATAAAACATTAAAGCATATTACGAGAAGAAAAGTGGAAAATTTACTTGCCTATCTTGGTCTTCGATGCTAAATCCTTGCATCCTACTTGTTTCATGGGGCCACGATCAGGATGTATAATTTTCTCATATAAGCAAACATCCTTATCTCAATTTTTTTTCAAAATCAAAATAAAAAATCAAATATCTCTCACCCTTCATTGATCTTCGATGATGAGCCTTCATATCTTACTAGTTATATAGGGTTAACATTGGGGAGAGATATCTATAATCACCTTTTTATAGTCTTTGGTGATGAGCCCATGTGTCTACCTAGTCACATGAGATTACATATTTGGAGTCAAAAAATAAAGTAAAAATCAAAAGGATGATCAAACTAATGAAATTTATTCAAAGTAGCTTGTTTACTATGCCATAAAAGAAGGAATACTTTATCCAGTCTACCAATTATATTAAGGCTTGCTCTTTCAAGACAAATCTAATAAAGCTAGTATTTTTTGTAAGCTTAGGAAAGATGTAGAAATTTATCTTGCTCATAAACACTTTTAATCATCATCCTTTGTAATAAGTTATTTTGATTAAAATGTATTTACCAGTCATCTATTTCCACTCTTCTCGCTACATATTGTGAACTATGTGTTATGCATGTAAATGGTTGTCATCACTAGTAAAAATAAGTGATCAGTGCATTGATCAAGTCTTGTATATATATCCATTATGTTGTTTCATGGTGAAAACTAGTTTTCTAGCATCATATGTAAAAGCCATTGTCTATGACTACTTTTACTTTGGGGCATAATCTTTTTGTTATCCATTGTATAAATATAATTATGTCATTTTTCCATTATTAAGTCATTTTATCCTATAACATGTTCAAGTTTAGAGTTGTTATTTATTTATTAATCCTATTCTTTTTCTCATGGTTAAGGAGAGAAACATCATTTATTTTATTAAAACATTAAAAAATTCAAAAACATAAAAAGCTCATACACACAAAATTTAAGAAAAAATTAGAAAAGCATTAAAAAAAGACAAAAACATCCAAAAAACACAAAACACCAAGGACCAAATCCATGTGTTTCAAATTGTAATCATAAAATATAGCACACTTACCTTCCATTCACTTGTTCTTGGGTGGGTCATTCATGCATCATTTTCATCACACACACTTCACTTTTCTTCATCAATCATCCACCTTTCTCATCATTTCCCATATTTGTGAGAACTACATATGGTCTAATATCCACACATAGGCATTGTCTAAGTGGGTTATGTAGGAAGTTCTTAGAGACATGGGTTATTTAGGGTCAGCTAGGCCACCACCTTCACCATCATCCATTACCCTAGCTTTTATGGCTTCTCCCTTGTCTATCTAGCTCTCACCCTTGCTCTTGGCCATGGTCATTCTGTCTATTATTTTTGTATGTTGTAGTGTGTGTTTCTCTCCTTAGCCATTTACTTGGTTATTTTTATCATTTTATTTATTTCTTTAGACATTAGGTTTGTTATTTTTATTTAATTTTATCTCTAGCCATTCTTGGTTAAAACAATTTCTTCCTTTTTATCTTTATCCATCTGTTAGAATACATTTGTTTGTATTAATCAAATGGCATAGCCATTCATTTATATCTGTTTGTTTATGTTTGTTTACTTCACTCATTTGTTCTTATGTATAGATTTTATTTATCTAGATTAATTTTCTTATCTTATCTTCTTTATTGTTTTCTCTATGTATTTTCAAGACTATTTTGTGCCATGCATACATAGTATGGTTATGACTACATCATGACGTACTTTGAAATAGCATAATTTATTCTTTTTTTATTTTAAAATACATAAAACATCAATATTCATCACGATTATTCCATATCATTGGTGGTACTATGTTTTATACTATATTAAAAATTAGGTTTCTCAAAATAGTCCAAGCTTTTTAGAATACCAATGCAAAGACTAGAAATCCATATTATGTAACAATGTCTCATTCATAATCATCATTCATTCATATGTCAAGTCATGCATCCATAATATATAAAAAATAAATAAAATGCTGGAAATAAATGATAGATATGATACATGCTAACATAAAACAAATATGCAGGAGGTATAAACAGTGATATCCATGTGTCCATCCATATCAATGTAAACTAGTAGTCCACAGTCCAAGAGTCATCATATATATATATATATATATATATATATATATATATATATATATATATATATAATTTTTGTATAAAAGATACATCTCAAAATGTGTATGAATTGATGCAATCCATCTCTCATAATCCAAATTAGAGATAAGTCTCATCCTATCCCTCTAATGGATTATCCACTCTTAGGAATAGATCTGCACATTATGGTGTACCCTGTGGAGGACCCATCACTCATGGTACCTATCCCACTGATATCTTAGACTCCATTAGTCACATAGATATATTAGACACTAATCATATCATAGATTACTCTCTGAAAGATAATGCATGTTAATCTTATGGAGCAACCCCATCATATAGATTCCTGTAATAGGTAGCCTACTCCATAAACCTCATAACCTTGTCCAAGGTAGCCAATTATCTCTCTTTATCTAGCTGTGTTATAGCCTCTGCAAGCTCTATATGACCTATATATCTCTCCTATCTATACCTCTATACTATAGGTGTGTAATCTAACATATATGTATTTGTATCACATGGCATCCCCTTGTGGCCATAATAATCCCATCCATCCTATCCAAAATCTCCTATAACCTATGTACCTTAGACTATAGTCACTGAATCTCTATAGTCTAATCCCCTATACTATCAAGTTCACTCTATAACCTAGATACCTCATGATGCCAGCCATCAGTCTCTCTATCTCTAGCCTAAATCTCCTCCCATAATCTCTCTATAAGAACACAATCATCTATAGCTCATAATGAACTTATGATATCTCCTCTCTTTATCTATGTAATCTATGGTACTCTATCCATAGTCTCATGTATTTTATCCTCTTTCTCATTCTCTACCTCTATAATATGAGTATCCCCTCCTATCCCCTACTTTGAATGTAAATCCATAGCTACACCTACCTCTCATAGAATCTCTATATCCTCTACCTCAATAATAGGTGCATCCTACATCTAGATATTCTTTATCAATCATCCTCTGTCTCATCCTCCTAAGCATGATCATCCTCTATCACCTACCACAAACCTCCTAATTTGGGCTTCCAAACATGTGCTTCATGACTAATTACTCAAGCTAGCTGGTAGTCTCTATCTCCATGTCTATGGTGGTCTATATGGTAATGTCAATCTCACTGGTCTCTATTGATCCCACCAATCTACATATCCATCCATAACCCCTACATCTATAACATGTCTCCTATCCCTCTATCTCACTATCTGTACATGTATCTAACTATGCTCAACAATCATAAGATCAATATTTTTACCCCACTGTGGTCTCTCTTACACCAATTGAGCAAACATGTGTGGACTAGTTAGAATATACTACCTCACACCAAATTGTCTCATCACCCTATCTTGTCTATATCTCTTTATGATGTATACATGTCACCCAATGATGTAACATGGGGTCATCACATAGTCCATATGTAGCTCCTCATGAGGCCAATCCCATACAATATCTATATATGGTCTCTAAGTGATCTAATCATCATTAAGCTCATCCCTAACTCTCCTATAAAACTCTAAGTCACACAAATGTGGTATTCATACCCTAAGGATCAAACACAATGCATATGCCATCATCTTACCCTCCTCTCAATAACTCAATCATCCAACTATCTCTCAATCATGATATGCTCCCAATACCAAACCTATAGTAGTTTAGAAGGCCCTATCTCTACCTAACCTGAATAGATAAAGTGATGGAGATCATGATATAGATGCGCTAAGATGCATGCATCCCAGGTGAACCTCTCCCCTATCTCCATCATGTCACTAATAGCATATAGTAAACCAATCAAACATAGTCTACCACTCTTTTTAAGAAACAACATGCCACTAACAATAAACATTAGAATAATAGTTAGAGTTTCCATCTCTAAGTCCCTACAAAAGTCAATATCGATCCCACCTCTCAAAACTAGGATCACACCCTCACCAGATATCTAATATATTATCTCATCCTATAGACCCTATCCCTAGTACACTAGTTTACCTCATATATGAATCCCAAGTATTTGATAGACATCCTCTACTGTGACATTCATCTCACCTATTGGCAAGTGAAATGTAGTCATATCACTATGCCACCTATCCACTAATGTAATCAATAAAGCTCTATCAAATCATGCCTCAAGAATATGTGTAACATAAGATAAACCTATAGCCTTTAGGACTCCCCACTCATACTCTATGAAGCTATACATGTGTACCATTCCTGCCAATCTACATTCTCATGTCACTATCACTGGTAATACCTCCTATAAATTAACAACGTTATCATTAAACAAGTTTTCAAACAAGCATTACACAACTTCATTTTATCAAATCTAGAAATTATTCATCATTCATTTCATCTAAGTTCAAAACATCATCATTTATTGTCAAAAACCACTAAAATTTTGAAAAACTTAACAAAAATGCTTCTGAGTGCAATGAATTCACTACTACCTTTTGCAAAACTATCGCTAATAAAACCACTATTCTTTGTAATGAAATCACTACACATTTTAACAATTTTACTACCCTGATCAGCTATTTTTATATAACCCATAATGGTGAAGTTAAAAAACCCCCAAAAAATGAAAATTTTAGACCATTTAATGAATTCACTCTGATGTTTGATGATTTTACTATTTACCATAGTGAAATCACTAAAATTGATAAAAAATCATAATTTTGGAAATAGTGAAATCATTTTCATCAATTTTAAACCACCATAAATGCTAATAAATTCAAAATAAAATAAAATAAAATAAAGGAGACTCATCAGACCCCCACTAATCTTAGGTCTTTGAAAATGCCTAACTCACTCTACCTGATGCTTGTGGTGAGGAATATGATCCATTTTTTCTTTCCTAGCCTCAAAGTAAACCTCTCCCTAATCACTTCTTTAGTTGTAACCTTTGAAGATTATTTTCACATATGATTTTTTTAATCACGTAAGATCTTATTTATATCTTTCTACCCCCCATACTAATTACATCCCCCCATTAAACATTTTTCTCCTTCTCAATCTATTATAGATGATGTTACATTAACCTTATTTTAAAATTGTTTTCAAACTCTTGCAATCATTTATCAACATAAAATCCATAATGATTTGCAAAATCAATAACTTGTTCTATTTATAGATATGTAGTTTATTATTATTATTGATGGGATATATTGTTCTCACACCTATTTGATTGACCCCTGAGTCATTAAAAAACAATAATAAGTGTGTAGTCTCTGAGTGGTTAAATTGTTGATTTTCAAATCAATACTCTAGTTTTTATTAACTAGGGGAAACTCTTTGACGTTACCAACATCTTCAAAATTTGATATCAATTTTGAATTAATTTGATTTTTTGTTCGTATAAATCTTTCCTTTGTTCATCAATTTTGAGAATTTGTCTATTTTTTGCACAAACCCTTGATGGGACATCATCACACTCATTTTCATTCATTTGGAGCAAATTTTTGCTTTTCTATCATCAACACTCTACTTCTTCTATTCTTAGAAATAGTATTGCTTTATAACACCATTTCAAAGAGGGGAAAATGTAGACACCTAAATTTCATTTAGTGTCAAAATACACTTAAATCATTTAATCATTCTTCTTAAATGAATAATTAATATTTTTTCTTAAAATCAATTAATTAATTAATTTAAACATTTTGAAAAAGTCAATTATTCACCTTTTAATCTTTATTTTAATTATTTAATTCCATATTTTCCACCTATTCAAACCTCTCCCACCTTTCTCTCCCTTATCCCAACTAAATCCATAAAGTTTTCCACCTCTCATGACTCCTCCCCTAAGTTGTCAAGCCATTTGATAAATTCTTGTTGAGTCAGCTAACCAACCCCTCTTCTTCCTCCACTAGATTGAAACAATCTCCATCCTCATGGATGAGGACTCATCCTCAACCATTGATCATTTGAAACATTGAAAAATTCTAAATGATCTTCCACAGTTGGATCATTTCACAAGCTTCTATAAATAAGCTTGTAAATCCTCATTTTCAACAATCATAAATTTGGTTAATCATAATCAATCATAATCACAAACATACTTAAATACAAAGCAAATCAAAGTCATCCTTTTTCCACCAAAATGCTACCCATTCTCTCTTTGCATTGGAAGAGTGAACACCACATTATTGATAGAGTAAATCAGACTCAAATCGTAATGGAGGATTCTTGTATCTCATTTGTGAAGTTTTGATTGTTGTTTTTTTGCATTTATTACTCTAGATTTAGTTGAATTTAGCTTAGATTAGTTCATTATCTTTGCATGTAATTAGTTTATACAATCCACACTTACTATTATGAATAACATGATGCCAAAATACAAAGACCTAATCAAGACTTAAGTCTTCACTTAACACTATTGGGGAATCCAAAGGATCCCCCAACCTAGTCGGGGATAAACTCTTAACTAACGCTACCACTTTGAATGATAAAACCCATAGGTATAAGTG
The DNA here is from genome assembly GCA_037957365.1 of Torreya grandis. Classification (NCBI taxonomy): domain Eukaryota; kingdom Viridiplantae; phylum Streptophyta; class Pinopsida; order Cupressales; family Taxaceae; genus Torreya; species Torreya grandis. Next base: position 1,623,485 of record JARHVA010002859.1, read on the forward strand.
GAAATTGAAGTCCAAATAGAACTAAGACTATACTATGAATGAAGTGTAAACCTAATCATATAAAAAATATTTCTTAACAAAGGGGTCGCTTCTTATCAATGATTCAAGACCTAATGGGGCCTCTGAGACCTGATTACAATTATATATCCTAATAAATTTTGACTAAAACCTAATTAGAAAAAAATATCTAATTAACACTTGAAAGGGATAATTTAAAATCATGAAGACCTAATATGGATTTAAAATCCCAATTATAATTGGAAAATAATATTTTTACCATCACCTAGAACAAACCTATTTAATATTACTAACAAGATTTTATAAGATTTTTCAAGTGTAATAAGTTCATCAAAAACTCATTTTTTGACCAAGTGAAAAACATAAAACTTTATTTCATGAGCTTAGTCATTGATATGGATTAAATTTTGGAGGTATATTAATAATACAAACCAAAATGACCCCATAGAGCATATTAAGAGAGTTAAGTCAACAATATTTTCAAAGGCAAACTAGGAGATTTCACATCAAGTGCTTTATATGAAGTTTTATTGCATAGATGTGGTCTATTTGATGAAGGTGGTCACAAGACCTAGTTCAACATGAAAATAGAGAAGACCAATCAAGGAAACTTAATAGTATGGATACCAACTAGATGCAGGCATAAGGAGTAGATTAAGAGACAAAAAAGTGGTTCCCTAATTTTGAAGGAATAGGGTATGTTATGTAAGCCACAACACGATGCACTATAAAACTAAACAATTGAAAGGATTCATATTAGTTAAAATTAAAACCCTAATAATTTATAATATAGAATGAGGTATGTGAAAGTTAAATTCCATAAATAGTGTTATTTAATATCTTGAGTATTGGGGTAGTAGGTCTCTCACATAATGACTTAGGTAAAATTGATGACTACTTTACCTAAAATGACAACTCCTATGAATTTTACAGCTACATAGATCTAGATTGAAAGATAAGAATAGTAATATAGTGATTCATATTGAAATAAAAAATTAGTAACATTCAATGAAAGAAATTAATACTCAAACAATATTGAGTTGGGTAACATAATCAAAATAAAAATTAATAAAACTAAATTATATTGGGCTATTCAATGTAGTTGGTAGGAGACACAAAATTATATCAGGATTGCTAGTGTAGTCAAAATGTAGGAAAAATATTAGGATGGCCAATATAGTTCTAAAAAAATCTTCAATAAAATTTATGATGATAGTGAAGAAAATGCTAAGAATATAAAAAAGAAAAAAACATGAAAATGATCTAACCAGATGTGGGATAATATTCACATTGATTTCACCAGTATGTATTATTATGATGAAGCTAAAGTTAATATAAGAAATGAAAATAAATATAAATTTGAATACAATCCAATAAAATGTGGTATAAGATTCATGTTGGGTTCACCAAAATGTATTCATAGGCTTAGATGACCTATATTTATCCTCTTTCTCTTAATATTCTAAGACTTGATTAAAGTCATAACAAATTAAAATATGTATAATTTTATGCTTAAGTAAGGACCTATAATAAATAAAAACTTGGAAAGGGGTAATATACACTTAAATGTCAAGAGGAAATGGTTCCAAAGCTTAATCCTATGACATAAGGTTTATTTATCACTAGGGATAAATGATGAGTAACTATTTTTAGTAATGATTGTAAAGGTGAAAGTAAAGTAAATGATTGTAAGTGTGAAAATAAATTAAATTATTTATGCAAGTGAAGTAAATGATTTAAAGTTTTTAAAAAGGGGGTAAGGTACAATGGTCAACCAAATATGGGTCTATGCAACCTAAGATCATAAATGTGAAACCTAAGCAACCCTATATCTATACCATCTTATTTGGTATAAGGTAGAGCATAAAATAGGATACACACATACATCCATAAATAAATAAACCAAGAAATATATAATTTATTAATTAAATAAAATAAATATTATAGGGATGGAAATAATTAGCTTTTAGGTGAACTTTTTGGCATTCAATCTTCCACTTTAACCCAAGTGGTACTTTTCTAGAGATGTTTTAGGTTTAAGAATTCAAATGGAAATATGAAGACCAAGATATCCTTAATTAGGAACTCCAAATACATTTCCTATTTATATTTAATGACACTATAATAAAAGACCTCCAAAATAAGGTTTTAAACCTATAACTCTCCCAAATACTACTTAGGATAAAAAATGTGAGCACACACAGAGTGTATGAGTATAATATATCCTTTAGGAAGGAAATATTACCTCTATACATATGGATCTAATACCTAAAACTATCCATAACCTCTAACCCAATGGTATACATCAAGTTGATACAGTTAGAAGATGTTAGATGACATACTATGGTATCAACTAGGTCGATATAGTAAACATGAAATAAGATAGGCTAAAAATTATATCAAGCTAGTTGATAAAATATAAGGAAGAAAAAGAATGAAATAAATTATATCATCCAAAATAATATAATAGGATATATGAAAGCTATAACAGTTTAAATAAAAATAGATGTAGAGGTAATATGAAAAGATACTCAGAGTAAGTCAGACTAATAATAATTATGGTATGATATAATACTATGAAAACATCTCTCACAAAGGATCAAGAGCCAATTCAATCCCATTCTCAATGTACCCTTTAAGGTGTGTAATCAAGGAGATTGATACATTGACAAGACCCTAAAATTAAAACTATTAGGAAGTGATAAAAGTGAAAAAATAAAGTGTATATACTATCCACACCAATCTCAAGTTCAATTTTGTCTTATTTGGTCCATGTTTTATTAGGCCTTAAACAATCTTGATACAGTGTTGCACCTTCTACACTCCCTATAGATTTCCAATATTGAACCCTCAATTTTTAGATTAATTATCAGCTTTTGGATTAATTTATATAACCCCATATTTCCTTTTCATCCATATATTTTCATTTTCATTTTTATGGTCACATTAAAATCATATATCCCATATATACATCCATCAATGGATTGAATACTTTTTTAGGTCTTCCAAAACTAGGCCTAATAAAAATATCATTATTACATGGGATATTTTGATTAATTTGTCTTCCCTATGAAAATGTAGTTAGTTTTTCATATACATCTCTATCCTATATTTTTTATTGAAAAAACAAGCATCTGACATCTTGATAAATTTTACAAATGGTTTATCCAAAGCACATAATGTAAAAAATTGGTCCATATTATCATGCACAATGCTTAAAAATTCTGAGGTTATTCCTCTAATTGAAATATATGGGAATAGTATTGTGGAAGATAACTTTGAATTTATTCATTGTGACATATTTGTTCCTATTCAAGTTTTGTGAGTGCTTATGAGAATGTGGAAGATCTACATCTTTTGTAAAGATATGTACAATCATCACATAGAGAAAAAGTTGTTCTTTAAAATTGAAACATTTTGAAATATTTAATTTATTATCATACTAAATATCATTGTGACAAAGGAAGAAGGTTTAAAAATTTGAGCTCATTGTTACACCTATTTCACATTATATTATGGGTATAAAATATAGGAAGTATCCTTTGACTAACTTTTATTCCATCCTATAGTAAATAATAATTCAAATCAAACAAGTATCTAACTTTTTGTCAATGATTCTTACTTTCCAAGTAATTTTTATGGTGGTAATTGATGTTTGTTTCTCTTTCCAAGTGTTACTATTTAATACACACTTTTCATCATTTATCCAATCGGATCTATGATTATATAATGTGTTCTTTGAGTACCCATAAGCTTTGTGCCATACATTATAATATACATCAATCCCATTTAATTATAACTTATTTACCTCCATATATTCCTTGCCCACATTAAATATGTAATTTTCTATCAATGCGCCTAACACAAATATATTTATGACCTATTCATTAAGGGATATAGTTTTGTGCCATAAAACTCAAAATAATGGGTTTTTTTTAGATAGAATTGCAATAATGATATTCGACATTCACTACTTCATCCAAAAAATTGAACATTTTTTCCTCATTAGATTTTTAATATGATGAACCAAGTATAGCTACATTCAATTTTTGACATTTTCAATCATTATAGATTCCTTTGATTACTTTTTGGAATGATTTAAATTAGTGTATCAAAATAAACTATATATACCAACTAGGGTTATCACTCTTCTAATAAATCATGCATGTTGACCTAAAAATCTTTTGTGACTCTTTGAATCTAACATCCATATAAGAAACATTTATTTTAGAGAATTTCCTAACATGCCATTGTATGAGAGATAATTTAGATAGAGAGAATCCTTTATAAGGAGGGTTGAATAATATATCTATATTCACACCATGGTATTGGCATCCATTTTTTTAAAATGTATCATGTATCCTTCAATTACATTTTAATTATTTTGTCTACAAAAAATTATTATAGATGAACACAAATGGATAAATTTAGAAATAAATCTAATGAACTTCAAATTGGGTTCACCAACCTATACAAGGGATAGACCATCTAATCGAGAACTTAACTATTAGGGAACATAATATTCTATATAAAAACAATTTTATTTTTGGAAAATCTATTAATTTCTTGGGTTGTATAAATTTTGATCAATCAGAACATAAATTTACAACATTTTTTGAGAATTACACTAGAATTAATGGGTCTAATCTCTCTTCATAAATTTTATGATCTTCTAGCACATGAGTTATAAAATTCTATGTCACTATCTCTACTAGATTTGTTTGATAATGACACCATCTACACACAAAAAATTATATCTTTAAGAACTATATTGATGGTAGTTTCAATGTCATCATTGAAATATCTCTCTTTTGTATCACTACAATCATTTGAGTCACTATAAATGTGATCACTATGAACATGTGAAACTTTTATAATTTTATCTTTTCCTAGGTAATGTATTATCCTATATTCTCAACATCTTCCAAAGTTTGAAATTTATCAATTGAAAAATGAATTTATAAGTCTCCATCCAATACCATGTTAATAATGACAATAAAAAATATTCTTCCCACATCTCTAAAATGTAGAGTCCTCCTACTTGGATACACTTTTCCCTCTACAACTTTGATGCTTTTTGAAAATAACTCCACCTAGTCATCCTATCTAAATTTAATAGACACGAATGTTATAGTTGAAAAAAACATGGGATCAAATAAAATATGTAAAACATTATCAAATAAATAAATAAAAAATAAATGTGAGATAAAATAAAAATTGTATATAAATTTAATATAAATATAAATTAAGGATCCATGTGTTTATAAGAATAATTATGTATATAAAAATAAGAATAACACGTGAGAAATATAATATGTGAAAATAAATCATGTCCTCTGATGCATCACTTCTCTCACCATATCGTGAATGAATGGGACATTATCATTGTTAAAAAGGTGAAGAATTAGAATTATCATTATCATGTGGATGTAAATAAAAATATTCATGTGTATATGGATCTAGATTATCAAACCTATTATGGAATTCTTACTGTCATGCTATTATCATATGCCACATATTGAACACAAATAATTATCAATGGCTTCCCTTAGTATGCATTATCTATAAATTTTGATCTAAAATTGTGGTGTTTGAAGTTGGAATAATAATAGTTGAATTATCATGAATATTTTAAGAATGGTTTACAATAATAATTTTTTAAGACCAATTAAAGTTTATGATCAATAAACCATCATTTTAAGTCATTTCTTTGGGGTTTCATACAAGTGTGGAGACTTAAGAAACAAGGAAGAGTCATTAAACTAAAAAAATATTTTTTCTTTATTGTTGGTTCACCTTCCTATTCATTACACCATGAATTTGTAAATTGAACCACATTCTTAAAAATTCACTAGAATGACCACATCAAATTAGGAATTTTAAAAAATAGGTATGGATCTTTGATACTTAATAAGATTTCATACTATAGAATGTCCTCATATTACATCACTAGGGTTTTTAATATTATATGATTAAATTTATGCCTATAAACTTAGGGTTCATATGCAAATCATATTCACTACACCATAACTTATAAGCTCAAGACACAATGAAAATATTTCACACTATCAAATGCATCATGGGATTATAATGAACTCCATATTAAACACATATTATTTTGACTCATTTGAAACTCATTTCACACTCTAAAATTTATTAAAAAATATCTCAACTTATTTTAAAATTTACCTTTGAACAATATATGGATGGTTTTATCCCTTCTTTCCTCATACCACACTAGCCAAATAATATAACCTTTCATCACATAATATAAATAAAAAAGAATACAAAAAATATAAGTTTATAAAGGTAGTAAAAGGGTATACAATAAAATATCTTAAGACACAATTACATTAGGCTATTACATGTAGGTTGTTCATTATGTTTTTCCTATGTTGACACCATATTCAACTACTTCCCATTAATTTATTTATTGAAAATATTGAATGTGTAGGTTGGGAAAATATTAATAAATATCAAAATAATAATCCCAAATAATAATGAGGCATGCCCATGTTATTGAACAAGTTTAAAAAATAAATATAGTTATAAACATTAACAAGATATATATTAATATATGGTATAAAATACAATATGTACTATATTTTATTTAATATAATATATAATAAAATTATATTATATGTATATAATAATTTAATAAAAATATATATTAGAATATTATATATATATATATATATATATATATATATATATATATATATATACTATTACATTTTTTATTAAGTTTAAAGGGGGAATTTTTTTGACTAGGGTACCCAAACCCTAAGAGAATAAAAAATAAAAAGAAGCCAAAGGACTTGAAAAGAAGCCAAAGGACCACCCAAGTCCTCAATAGAGACATAAACAAATAGAACCAAAAGCAACAACAAAACTACTTAGATACATCTCAAAAACAACCAAAGATAAACCGAGAGTAGAAAGTACCTAAAAGAGAACCAAAAAACTAATCCATATCTAAATTGCCAAAAAATTCTTCCCAATAGCCCTTCATTATTTTAAGGTTTGAATAAATTTATAGAGAAGCTTATATTTATCAACATCTTTGTGACATTCACTATACTGAACTTGTTTACCTTTGCCTTTAGTCAGCATCTTAGTGTCAAACATGTCTCCCAAATGAGTTCTTAAGTTTTCCACATTTTGTATTCCCTCATGCATAGATGCCTTTCTACAGTCCACTAGGGAACTACTATTATTTTTGAGTTTTTAATTTTCATTTTCAAGCATACTAACCCTCTCTTGAAGAGCTTGAATCTGATAATTGAGATCTTTGTCAAGGTTGTTTTATGCCAATCTTTCATTCTCTTACTATAAATTGATACCACTTTGTCAGGATTAGGAGCACAATTGATTACCTTGTATAAGCAACTAAACACAGAATTTAACCAAAAGTAACAAGTAACTAGAAATTAGAAACAACACAAAATTTGACAGACAATACACAATTATATTCAACTCATTCCAGAAGGAAATACAATAAAGAGATCACACTTTTCCCACACCTCTTGGGTGTACCAGTAATTCTCCCTCAAGATTTATTTCTCTCACAACCAATTACAAACACAACTCAAACATAGAGTTGTACCCTCCACCAGTCAGTAACAATACTGCCAATACACAAGTGCTCAAAGTACTCCAAGTAGATCCCCTGATCTTGCACACCTGAAAATCACCTGATCTTACTTATCATGTAGATCTCCCCTGATCTTGCACAACCTATAGATCACCCTGGTCTTGCACACCTGCAAACCTAGATCTTAAAATCAGAAGGATCTCTTCCTTGTCCTTGATTACAATACAGCCCCATGAGTCTATTATATAGATCCCATGCAAACAATAATTAGACTTCTAATTACAATAATTAGAAACGCAGCCTCAAGACTAAAATTAGTCTTTTACATGCAAAATGACCGTTCAACAAACTAACTGTTCATGTAACTAATAGTTTTGGAATGCATAGGTGACCGACATCGATCCTTGTCTATCTAGAGATGACTGACATTGGCTAACTCCTGATCGATGTTGGTTACTCTATAATTAGATATGACCAACATCGGTTGATCATGTCGATGTCAGTTGCTTTAGCACTCAACAACCTCCTCCAATGTTTACATTAGTGAAGCTTTTAACTCCATAACTTAACAATATCCCACTTGGAGATAAACAACTACATCTATACCTATATTTGTACATTGTCTAATTTTTTTCCTTGCTTGTATCCCTCTTTAAGTTCAATCTTGAAGATCAACCACCACACATCCTGTGGTGCTATGCCTGTCATCCAAGTCCCCTGCCATATCCAAATCTACATACCCATGTAGAGAAGTGCTTGACCTTGCATCACATGTTAACCTGTTGCTGGTCCCTCTCAAATACTTGAAAATCCACTGAACTGCTTTCTAGTGCTTCTTTCCTAGATTGGCCATGAAATTGTTGACAACACCCACTACTTGGGCAAACTCAGGTCTAGTACACATGTACTCAACCTCATCATGTGAATTGGGACACTATTTTATGAACTGTCCATCCATAGGTGTGCTAACCGGTTCTGCATCCTGCATCTTGAACCTCACCACTACCTTATTCACACAATCATCCTAAGACAACATAAACCTGTGATCTTCCCTGTCTCTAGGAATACTCATGCCAAAGAATTTTGTTGCTCCCAAATTCTTCATGACACACCTCTGAACTAACTTTACCTTTAGCTCAATAACTCCCTACATGTGTGACCCTACAACAAGCATACACACTACATACAATAACAGGATAATGTAGCTAATATTATCCAACCTGGTAAAGGAAACACAATGGTTACATTGACATTGACTAAAGCCATCTTTTGTCATACACCTATCAAACCTCCATTATCCTGCAGCTTGCTCAAGACCACATACCCTAGCCTTCCATCTCACGTGTCCATTCTCTCTCTTCTTTAACCTAGGAATCCATTCATATTTTAGTGCTTTCTCTCTAGTTGGTAACTCTACCAAATCTCCCATTTGGTTCTCATCCAAGGAATCAACTTCCTCATTCATGCCATGCTCCCACTATTTCCTAGATTCTACCTACTCTGCTTCTTTAAAAATTCCTAGTTCTTGACCATCAGTGAGCAACAAGTAGTCTAAAGAAGGCAAATAATGAATTTGAGGCTTACTTACCCTTTCAATCCTCCTCAAGGGCATTTGAGACTCCTTGACAACTTGCTGTCCACCCAAAATCCATTTTTTGGTCAACCTTAGTCTGCACCCGATTGATGTTGATTCCACCTGATCACCGATGCCAATTCCCTGAACAACATCAGTGTCCACCTAGTTGCCGACATTGGTTCCCTAACTGATGTCAGTCTCCACCTACCTGACACCACTAACTCTGGTCTACACATGATTAACATCGGTACCTATTTGTTTGACGTCAGTTCCACCTGATCGATGTTGGTAACTGTGTTTTCCTATGAGTGATGACTTTTTACCCATGAGCTTACTTTGAATCATAACCTTGTCCAAACTACCCTGCTTAAAATTATTTAGCCCCTTGTGCTGATCTCTATCCATCATCTTCTCTTGGAAAACCAAGGCTTTCCTGTTCTTGTCCAAAACATTAGATTTCCTCTTTATGCCATAAACTCGATCCTTTTTTGTAGCATGTGTTTCAAGAAACCTCACTTTATTCTATTGCTTACAGAAATCTTGATCTATGCTTTCTAGATCTAAACTCTTACCTTTTGACTCAAGAACGTGCATCCCCTTCTTATTCATGTGACCAAGCCTATGGAGCCACATCTTCAAATCTACATCTGAAGTAGATAAACCAGAAAGAGAATCAATAATACAAGTAGATAGATAAAGAGTACCTACTTTCTTACCTCTTGCTAAAACAAGTGCACCCTTGGAAACTTTCCAAGAATCCACTGTGAGAGTTACTGTGCATCCCTCATCACCCAACTTTTCTATAGAAATCAAGATCCACTTCAAGACTAGGACATGCATGACCTCTTTCAACACCCATGTGTTGCCCATCTGCAATTTCAACTGCACTTTCTCTTTGTCAACCATTTGACAAGGCTTACCATCCCCTAAATAAATCTCTCCAAAGTCTCCCTAGACATAATCATGGAAAAATTCTCTATTTGGGGTTGCATGGAAAGAGGCACCAGAATCTAAAACCCAAGATTCCACTTTATCCAAGGAACATATAAGAGCATCCTGTGCAACAATATCTGCAACATTTGCTTCTTCATTTCCTTCATGCTGATCTTCAACCAACCAACAATTTTTCTTTACATGCCCTTTCTTTCCACAATTCCAGCAGATCTTACTGCCATGCCTGGATCTGGATCTCCTACCTATCTTTGACCTTGATTTCCCTTGCTCGATCTTCTCTCTTTGCCTTCCCCTATTTTCAACACTTAAAGCATTCCCTGATGATTCACCTGTGCTTTTCCTGTGAATTTCTTCATTCAAGATTACACTAACAACATCATCAACTTTCAAGATATTTGAAGCAGATGCAGTATTACTAACTGCCATTACCAAACCATCCCAACTTTTAGGTAATGAGCATAAGATTAAGAGAGCCTTAATTTCATCATCAAAAATAATATTGACTGAAACTAACTGGTTTACCAAACCTTGGAAATCACTAAGATGACTATGTACAGATCCACCTTCCAACATTTACAAATTAAATAATTGCTTCATAAGAAATACTTTATTTGAAGCTGAGGGTTTTTCATATAAATTTGCCAATGATTCCATTAACTCTACCATTGTCTTAGCCTGTGATAAGTTGGAAATCATAAATGATGCCAGGCTCAACCTTATAGATCCCAGAGCCTTCTGATCAAGAACCTTCCATTCTTCATCTTTCATATCCATGGGCTTGCTTGTAACCCCACCCAATGGTAAGTACAGATCTTTCTGATACTAGATAATCTTCTATCTACATCCTCCATAATTGATAATTCTTGCCGTTAAACTTCTCCATTCTTAGCTTACTTTCTTCTGCCATTGGTATAATCCCACTCAATCAGAAACCCCTGAGAGTGACCTATAATCAAACACAAACCTGCTCCCTACAACCTCACTCTGATACCACTTTGTCAGGATTAGGAGCATAATTGATTACCTTGTATAAGCAACTAAACATGGAATTTAACTAGAAGTAACAAGTAACTAGAAATTAGAAACAACACAATATTTGAGAGACAATACACAATTGTATTCAACTCATTCCAAAAGGAAATACAATAAAGAGATCACACTCTTCCCGCACCTCTTGGGTGTACCAGTAATTCTCCCTCAAGAGTTCTTTCTCTCACAACCAATTACAAACACAAATCAAACACAGAGTTGTACCCTCCACCAGTCAGTAACAATACTACCAGTAAAAAAGTACTCAAAGTACTCCAAGTAGATCCCTTGATCTTGCACACCTGCAAATCACCTGATCTTATCATGTAGATCTCCCCTGATCTTGCACAACCTGTAGATCAACCTGGTCTTGCACACCTGCAAACCTAGATCTTAAAATCAAAAGGATCTCTTCCTTGTCCTTGATTACAATATAGCCCCATGAGTCTATTATATAGATCCCATGTAAACAATAATTAGACTTCTAATTATAATAATTAGAAATGCAGCCTCAAGACTAAAATTAGTCTTTTACATGCAAACTGACCATTCAACAAACTAACTGTTCATGTAACTAACAGTTCTATAACACACAGGTGACTGATGTCAGTCTCTATATGTCTGGAGATGACCGACGTCGGCTTACTCCTGACCGATGTCAGTTGCTCTATAACTGGATATGACTGACATCAGTTGATCATGCTGATGTCAATTATTTTAGCACTCAGCAACCTCCTCCAATTTTTGCATCAGTGAAGCTTTTAGCTCCACAACTTAACAATTTTAAAGGGGGAATTTTTTTGACTAGGGTACCCAAACCCTAGGAGAATAAAAAATAAAAGGAAGCCAAAGGACCACCCAAGTCCTCAATAGAGACATAAACAAATAAAACCAGAAGCAACAACAAAACTACTTAGATACATCTCAAAAAAAACCAAAGATAAACCAAGAGTAGAAAGTAGCTAAAAGAGAACCAAAAAACTAATCCATATCTAAATTGCCAAAAAATTCTTCCCAATAACTCTTCATTATTTTAAGGTTTGAATAAATTTATAGAGAAACTTCTATTTATCAACATCTTTGTGACATTCACTATACTGAACTTGTTTACCTTTGCCTTTAGTCAACATCTTAGTGTCAAACATGTCTCCCAAATGAGTTCTTAAGTTTTCCACATTTTGTATTCCCTCATGCATAAATGCCTTTCTATAGTCCACTAGGGAACTAATATTATTTTTGAGTTTTTAATTTTCATTTTCAAGCATACTAACCCTCTCTTGAAGATCTTGAATTTGATAATTGAGATATTTGTCAAGGTTGTTTTATGACAATATTTCATTCTCTTGCTATAAATTTTTGACTTTCCCCTTAAGATCAGTCATCTCCCTCATGAACCATTACATAATTAAATTTTTTGAGTCAAGTTCCTCTTCTATCTTATTCATGATTTGTTTCCATTTCAAATAGCTAACCAAAGTATTAAAATTTTCATTCAGGTCCTGGGGTTGCTTACCTAAGAAGTCCTTGACTTTATCCTTGGGTTCCTCCCTTATCTTCCTTTTCCATGAATAAATTTTCTTATATGGGGTAAAAATGTTCACCCTTTCTAGTACCTTTTTATTTTTGATGTCCTCTTTTCCAATCATCTCTTCTTCAACCAACATTGAATCCCTTGTTGTATGCCCTATTTTACCAATTCTACTTGATTCTTATTAGACATAGATGGCTCCTTAGTTGCACTTCTCAAATGAGTTTTAATACTAATTTATTATAGTTTATTAGTATTCTTAGTTGAATTAACATATTTATACTTAGAGGATACATTACTAGGATATTTAATCCAGATTTTCTTTACTTTTTTGATGTCCACAAGTTTACCATCATCTTTTTTACTCTAAGAATTAGGATTTTTAGGAGTGATCTAGTTTATCACCTTGAATTACTTATGAATGAAAAAGATAATCCCTTTATTTCTAGGTGCATAATATTTTCCATTTTTGAATTTATAATGGAAGACTCTAAAGAGAGCAAAATGTAAAATGGAAGACTCATGGGGATTACATGTTTGAAATAGTTTAAAAACACAAAAAGAGACAAATGAACCACATTGAACCTACCTTCAAGGGAAATATATTACATCAGGTGAAATTCTACTTCTTTAAAGGGCCTTGGAAAATATTCCCAATTGAACCCATTGTGAATAATCTCCAGGGTTTCACCTTCCATTAGGAAATTCTCCTCTTTCTTGTAGTCATTATTCATTTTTGTAGATTTTGGTCACTTCTAACTCTAATCTTGTCACATGTGCTATCAATTCTTACATAACCTAAAAAAAAAACCCCATTGATATTAAGGGTTATGTCCTCTGAAGAGTTTGATATTAGAGTCAAGAAAACCTATTGTGGCCTTTAATTCTTTCCATGAACCTTGTAAATCCCCCTATTTATAGAGCCTCCCAAATATCCTTATTATTTTTGACTTCTTCAAGAATTTTAGTGCTCAATCCTATTCAACAAACCAATGTAACCTTAATAAAGTGACCATTGAATTAGTGGAAATTCGGTATCTCCCAAAACTAAGTGATAAATTTCCAAAAAAGCCCCAAATCAACCTCCTTGCTTCCTTTACTAAAAGAACAATGACTCTATCTTCTGCTCCCCCTATCTATAAGTTTCTCTTTAAAATTAATGAAGGAGTAATATAGATTAAAATTAATAAAATAAAAACTAAGATAAGGAACTAAATTTATAAAGTTCCAAAAGGATTTATAGTATTGTGTGGGGAAGACCCCACATAATCAAGTATTATGTTCATTACAAACTAATTCTTCCATAATCCTCTAGCCAATGTCTTGAGGAAGATCATCTGTATCAATTTAATTAGATAATCCTAAGGATACCACACCCTTATTAGAAAACTAGTATACTATTTTGTTTCCTTCTTGATACACATGTTGAATAATCACCTATTACCTAGAAAACAAAATAGAGATAGCTTCATCCACCACTTGTTTGATTGACCAACTAACATATTTTTTTCTTGAGAGATAATTTAATATGTTTAATGAATCTCCCTCTATAATGAGGAGCTAAAATCCAAGTTTTTGTGCCAAATTTAAACCCCACAAATCAACAATGACTTCTCACCAATGATTAGATTTAATTCTCATGTCTCTTGCATAGGTTTCCACAAACTTTCCTTGATGGTCCATTAATATACCTCCTCCCCTTGATGGGTCTAGGTTCCCTTTAGAAGCCCCGTCAAAATTAAGTTTTAACCAACCCAAAGATGGAGGTTTATATTAGTCCTTATTCTAATTTCATCTCTAGGGTCACTCTTTCAAAGACCAGAGGGTTAATTTTTTAGTTAAGAGCTAGATGATGTTCAAAATTTAAAAAAAAATTGCCTTTTTTTAGGCACTATATTGAAAATTTCAATAATAGTCTCAAAAATCCTTTTGGAGAGAATTTAACTCATGCATTTATTATTTATAATAAATTTATTGTTATGTTCTCCTAAATACCCCATATGATGTGTGGGAATGAAAGCTTCAACATTAATTTAAGGACATTTTGAAAAGGGCTCTCCTAGGTCTACCACAACTCTAAAGAAGAACTAGAAAACACCCAACTAACATTGAATTTGAGAAGAAAGAATCTCCAAAATTCCTAGATATAGGGACAATCTACAAATAATTTGTTTTAGATTGAAACCCATAGAAGTAAATTGAATTTGGGACTCAAATATTTATCCCAAATCCTATCCTAATTAGTCATATTTGTTGGATCCTGAGGCAATAAATTATACCTAGCTTTTAATTGATATTGAACATCAAATTAGTCCTTCCAAATTAGCTAGCATTCATTGTTGATAGTCAGCAAGTGAAAATTTCTCAATGAATTATTCCAATTAAATAAAATATTATTCTCTTCCTAGATCAAATTTTCAATACTCAGAGATTTAAAAAATTTAACACCTTCAATAACTTGCCAATATTCATGAACCTTAATTCCATATTTATTTTGAATGCACTCTTAAATATACTACCAAGGTTCTAATTGATTAAGAGGCTGATCTAAAATCCAATAATATTTACAAAAATTGACCTACATAACCTTACCAATCTACCATTTTGAGCTAGATGAGATCAGATCCTTGTTAGAAATCAGGAATTTCTAGAAACATGAAACCCTGACAAATTGATCATCTTCAAAAATGCACATAAGATTTTTACCTTCTAAGAATTTGAATCTCAAAATATTAGCCAAAGTAATATTCCCTTTATGAGATCTCCAGACAAACTTAGAGATGAGTGATTTGTTTATCCAATGTAATTTATGTAAGCTTAGACCTCCATATAATTTTTGAATTAAAAACTTTATCCCAAGATACTAAATGAAATATGTTCCTCTCTTTTCACCCTGTCCAAAGGAAATTCCTTTGAATTTTAATGAGTTTATCTTCAAGACTCTTTAGAAGGCTTAAAATAGAAAGTAGGTAAATTGGGAAACTCTAAAACACACTTTTGATTAGCAAAAATTTGCCCACCTAAGAGAGTACTTTACCTTTCCACATGGCTAAATTTATTTGAAATATTTCCACTAAAAAATTCAAAGTAGAAATTTAAAAATGATTGCTAAAAAGAGGCATGCCCTAGTAAGTAAAAGGTGTATGCTTTATTTAACATGCTAACATTTGAACAATTCTATTTTATCTAGCCAATGGAGTGTTAAAAAAATACATATAAACCTTATCAAAGTTTACCTTCTAATTTTAAGGATGTTCATACATAAAAATAATTTATTTTATCACCCTTTATTATTAAATAGATGAATTAGCCAATAAAATGGTATCATCCATGAATTTTTGATGAGAAATGGGATCAACATGCCTAACTGGTTTGAAGCCTTTCAACTCTCCTGAAGCCACTACATTTGAGATAAATCTGATCAAAGATTCTTTCATGATGATGAAAAGGAAAGGGGATATGGGATCCCTTTGTCTGACTCCCTTACCACTTTTGAAAAAACCTTGAAAAAATCCATTTATAAGAAACAAAAACATACATGAGGATATGCAAGACCTAATAATTTTCCTAAATTTATCTTGAAAGTGAAGTTGGTTCATAACTCTATGTAAAAAGTTTTGATCAAGTCTATCATAAGCCTTGGCCATGTCAAGTTTTAAAATAATTATGATACTGTTACTCTTATCTATGGAGTGGATTTATTCATTTAAAACAATAATTCCATCTTGAATTTGTCTTCCTAAGATAAAACCCCCTTGATGGGCCTCAATAATCATTTATATTATTGGCTACAACTTTATAGAGAAAAACTTAGTGATGATCTTGTATATGGAGTTACATAAGCTAATAGGATGGAAATCTAAGAAATTAACCACCTCATCCTTGAGAATTAAAATAAAGAAAGTATAATTAAATTATTTTAGCATTTGAGATGAATTAATGAATTCATTGATTGCTTCAACCACATCATATCCTATGATGTCCCATTTTTTTGAAAACATACTATAGAGAAACCATCTGGTCTAGGAGCTTTGTCCAAATACATTTTTCAAATAAAAAATTTAAGGTCTTCATTAGATGTAGCTACTATAAGTGATTCATTATCCTCTTACATAACTAGTTCAGGAATAACATGGAGGAATTGTTGTTCATATCTAATATTTCCTCTAAAGTCATTCTTAAATAATAATTTTAAATAAATTTATGCTCTCTTGATTAATGTGATGTCTATCTAAAGTGAGTTTGCCTTCACTATATAAAATTTCCTTGATATAGTTATGGGCTCTATGTTTCAATGTGGACATGTGGAATAAGTACATATTTCTATCCCTTTCTTTGAGCTAAATATTTTTGGATTTTTGCCTCCAAAGGATCTCTTCTCTTATAGCTATAGTATGGAAATTGTAAAGAATCTATTTTTCCTTATTTTGAGTCTCAATATCATAGACATTTATTTCTATCTCCTCTTCAATCTTAGATATTTATGATTTTAGCTCTTTTTTTTTCATATGAACATTACCAAAAACCTATTTATTCCAACATTTAATTTTTATTTTAACATTCTTCATTTTTTAGCCAACTTGAACATTATAGAGCCATTCACACTTGGAGAGCACCATTCCAAAATCCTATCATGTATATCCAAGTGAGAGAACCACATGTGTTCCATCCTAAATAGATACTTATTTTCATTTGTATTTTAACTAGACTCAACTCAAGAGGATTATGGTCCAATCCAACCCAAGGTAGTTCCTTTAACATCATCTCCTTATGTGTTTGCCAATCCATTGAAATGAAAATTCTATCCAATCTAAATTATATGAGGTTTTCACCCAACCTCCTATTACACCAAGTAAATTTAGAGCCTTTTAATATTCTATATCTTTTAATCTTATGTCAGAAATTAAAGATGAAAAATATTCCATACCATCTGAAACCAATTGATTGTCACCTTTTTTATCCCCTAGGTGTAAAGGAGAATTAAAATCTCTACCCATGATCCAAGATAACTCTTTGAATATATTATCAAAAAAATATTATATCTTCCCATAAATTTCTATGAGTATCTATAGGGTTAGGTGTATATATTTTGGATAAAATCCATGGCTTACCATCATCAACATTAGTAAAGAGAACTGCCAAATGATTTGGTGATTTGAATACCTCCTCCCCAATAAAATATTTAGTATCCTAAAAAGTGATGAGGCCCCCAAATGCTCCTGAAGAGTTAGAACACATAACTCTAGCTTCTTTCCAATAAGAATTTTTATGAATAATAAAAAAATTATTTTATTTTAAATTCTTGAATAGCTAAAATTATTGGTTTGTGAGTCCTTATAAAATCTCTCTTTTTTTTCTTTAAGCAACTATGCATTCCTCTTATATTCCATGAAAGTATCAACATGATTAAATGAAGGGTGAAGGGTTACCTCCCTTAAATGGAAGGGTTGATTGGAGTCCATCTACAATTTCCACCTCAGTAATTTTTTTGAAGATTTCTTTTCTAGCATATTTCCTTACTTTTGGAGGCATCTTATACGTAGAATCTTTGTGTCCCCTCCCAGTGGTAATGGAGGAAGAGAACTTCAATTTGATGTTGTGCTTGGGGATCATGAGAATATCTTGTGAATATTTAAATTCTTCTTTTGACACTTTAGGAGATTCATCTATCAGATGATTTAAAAATTAGTTTTGCTCATTTCCTCTATAATGTTCTTATTTAGATTTTAAGATTGATCCTGAGCATCTTCTAGTTGAGCTAGAACTTTGAAATAATTTGGGGATTATGGGATATCCTAATTTTAGATACATTTGTCCCTATTTTTAATCTAATAAATGATTGAATCTACCTCCTCATTTTTATGATTTTGGTTGCCTTGGTTGCACATCTGATTTGTCTCTTTTATTTCCAATTCTTTGAATGTCTTATTTGTTTCATCATTGTACCTTCCACCACTACCTTTTCTATAGTGTTAATTTTTTATAATAATTCTACTATATATTTTTTCTTGTTTTTATCTATCTCTAATGGTTTATTATATTATTTGAGTGAGATGCCTCCTTTCCTTTTCCATGTGGACTTGGTCCGAGCTGGTTTGAAATGAGGACCCACTGGGCACATTTTTGAAGAATGTTCCAGATTATGAAATTTATCATAGAGAAGTGCTGATTTTTCAGATTTAATTCTCTAGTTTCAAATTTAAAATGGTGTATGCAAAAATATTGGAGATGGTAGTTCTTGGTTCACAAAGGTGTTAACAAAAATTGAGAATGAACTAGTCTAGATCTCACTTTAGTGGCTAAATCAAAATCTACCTAATAACCAAAAGTTTTAGCAATGATAATAAATATATACTCCCAAAATTCAATTGTAATCCCATGGAGACGTACCTATATGGGCATTAGATTTATGTTTTCTATTTCTAGATCAAAACTCAAGTGCCATTTTTTTAAAAAGAGACCTAATTTTCGAAAAAACTAGGGACCTCCTTCTAAAATATGGGCATAATATTTTGGGTTATTGATTTTGATCATTTAAAAACCATTTACCATATCCAAGATGTCCATATGACCTTTGTGATTCCATTTTTCCTTGGCCCAAACTCTAAAAGTGTCAATATTTGGTTTGGCTCCCATGAATTTGCCCACCAAAGCATGTTCCATTCTAGAGGAGGATCGATTTATGAGATATGAATTTTTTTTCCATATTTTATGGTTTGAAGTTTTTCTAGAGGAAAAATTTATTTCTTTTCCATCGACCCTTTAAGTTTTGAGCTCTAAGACAACTTACTTAATACCTCTCTAGGGACATCTTTGTCAGACCTATTGGGGCTTCATTTCAATATTTTAAAATTCAGACACTTGTTCCCTTCTAGGGATGCATCCTTGCTACCCCACATGATTTTCCACTCTCCATAGCCATTTACTTTCTCCAATTCTGTAGCATAATTTGAATTTTCCTTTTCCTACTTGACTCCACTCCTACGCTACTTCGATGCCATCATTAATTTTTTTACTATTGTATTATTATTTATTAGATATTAGATATTATATTTAATTATTATATAATAATATAATTTTATTATTTATTATATATACATAAATATATAATATATATATTATTATATAATAATTTATAATAAATATAATACACACACACACACAAAAAGAAGAAGAAGATATATACAAGTTATTATCTAATATTCACAAGACTTTCCAAACAACCACCATTACATGAGGATTTATAAAATTATATATTTCAATTAATATCGATGTTGATACTCCCTTCACTCAACACCTACCCAATTGCATATGACACACACTCAAATAATAGTCATTATGTGAGATTTTTCAAAGTGTTCCATTAGTAGATATTTTTTTATAGTTTTTGTCAAAACTCAAATGTATTCAACCCTTTATCCTTCATACATGCTAAATAATTTTATTAGATTTTATGCTATCATTATAAATATGTATGTGATTACCTATATAACACATATTAATTGTTCACCATCTTCCATGTGGGATTTCATTTCTTTGGTTTTATGTCTATTATAGATTTTTTTATTCATTATATGGAAAGGGGAACATGGGTTTTGTGTGTTTTTTAAGACTGATACAACTTTGTTTTTAATTCTAGTATTTAGTACTAATAATAATGTGTGTTTGAACAAACATAACTTTAAAAACCTAATTACAAGTCAATTTTGGCTTCTTCAAAAATTTACTCAATGGAGTAGAGGGTAACAAGAATTAAAAGTGGGTTTTTAGGAAAATTAGGAAAAATTCATTTCAACAATATATAGCTCATCATCCATTATGATCCATTAACTATTGAATGTCATGTATGCTTTTAAAACTTCATTATATATTTTATATTATTTTTCCCCAAAAAATTATTATGAAATTTATTTATTTAACATTTACCTTTAAATACATGACAATATGGTTGAGTAGTCTAAGGTTCCATGTATATGCTCTTGTCTAAAAGAGTGTGGGTTTGTATCTCATGGATATCACATCATTATGATTTTTTCTAGTAGGATATGTGTAGTGGTATTGTTTGGATCCTACCACCCAACTACCTTGAGATAGATCCATGGCTTGAATCCCCATTAAGCATCCTCCAAAGTAGAGAGGGTTATATTTGGGCTAGGTGTTATTCCTACCTTTATATTTTGCTTAGACATCATCCATAATTTAAACATTTTACCATAGTAAAATTTTAACATAGATTTCATGACTCAAATGAAATTAAAAAGGCATCTCTAAATTATAAAAAACTTTAGTTAAAGTATTAAGTAAAAGCAAAACATATAACCATTTTGTAATAACATCACAATAACCAATAAAATCATATAATGAGAGTATTTTAAACTCATTCTAATTTTGATATAGTATAATGTCATATTTACTCTGAGGTACTAAAAATGTATAAGAATGGTAAAAACCAATTATATCATCCATTTTATAACACTCAAAGATAATGTAACATAATAAATGTTATGGACCTGAGTGAGGATATAGGCATTAACCACAAAAAATAAGCTAAAATATTTAATATTATTTACTAATATTATAACCAAAAGAAAGATACTATAATACAACACTAATTGATACAACTCAACTCAAAGTATGACAGTAAAACAAGTGACCAAATAATTATATCAATAGTTTCATAATTATGTAGTTATTCATTTCCTATTTTTTTTATAGATATTATATGAAAAAGGAAACCTTTTTTATGGTTTTTGGGGATTTTCATAGAAAACAAACAACCTGATAAACTATTTGAAAGGAATGACAATATTCATATTTACACTTAAATATAATCAATAATACAAAATTTTCCTAATTTATTGTGTAATAAAATACAACAAGTAAAAGGAAGCTAAGGGGTACGAGACAACATATTTTGTTTGATATTATATTCTAAGGTATGATAATGATTAATAATTATCACATGACTACACATAAGTTTTGACCTTATTTGTTCTATGTTTTAATTATTTTTCCCACTAGACGATTACATCAAATAGGACAAGTAGCATTGACATAAGTGTCTACCTCTGATGTAAGTGTCTAGTCAAAGATACATATAAGAATGGATCTAAATATGCACCAGGCCTATGCTTTTACTTACATAACTGCCATGTGCCTCAAAACATATCTATCTATGTGACAAATTCATCTAATGAGAAAAACCATAGTTATTTTACATTAGACCTCATGTAACTTATAAAAAAGGGTTTAACACGTGAGTTGAACTAACCTTAAAAAACCCTTTTGTTTCTAAGTTCTACCTACATAGTCAATATTCCAAAGAGGGCCTCAGACTCACATGTAGTTTTCCCTCTTAGGTATTTGTGTAGAATTGTAACTGTGTAGCTATATGATATTTCTCCTAGTAACCCTTGGTACAAGCAATGTAATAGTATATTTGATTTTTTAATGTTTTAGATGTTTATTTTAGTATTATAATGTGGTTTGGTAACTTGAAATATACAATATTTTTCAATTTGGTAATTGTCAAATCAAATTCCTAGGTAATATAATCAAACTATAGCCTTTATATATATAGGGACCTCTTGATTATGAATTATGATATAGTGACATGCAAAAAGTAGAAAATATGATGGGAAAAGAGGGATAAAAAAATGATCATAAATAAAAAGATATTAAAAAGGACAAAAATATAATCTGGGACATTTCCATCATATAGTTAGACATTAGCATTGACACTCGTGTCCAAAATGGATGCAAGTGTCTGGGGATAAAAGCATAAAAAAATGAAACATGTAGGGATCCTTGTCATACATTAGATGAAGATTAATAAAATAAAATATAGGCCTAAGGGGTAGGTAAATCAAATGAAATAAAATGGGACCAAATAGGTCCATAGGAGGTCACACCACTAGCTATCTAATCCTAAATAAAGAGATGTACATATACAAATATGATATAAAAACATGATTATAAATTATTCTTGTAAAAAATATGGGTTTCTAAACTCCCTGACATTTAATATAGTAATGCATCAAAACCAAAATTACTAGTTTAAAGGAAAATAAAAAATTCATTCCATGGTGTGGACAACACACCTTATCTTTGCTTGAGCTTTCCTTAAATCTTGCATTTGAATATTACCTAAAACCAAGATCATGACATAACGTAATCAATGTATGTAATCTATATGTAAGAAATAATAAAAATTATCATAAATAAAGATAATGGATATAATACACATGTGTATGTGTCATGTAGCAATGGTTCTGGAGTATACAAGGGGATTGCAACCTCATCCATCTTCTAGATAAGAAGATGAATAAACTTATAACTAGTCAACTAGATTTTTTTGAGGTGTTGTTATAATTAGAATAGGGAGATTTGGGAGGTGATCATGCCCCTAATATATAATAGGAATAATGGTTCTTCAATCATCAAGAGTATTGTTTCATGACCAACACAACTTGAGTACATAATATGTAACTTGGTGTATATACTAAAAATCCATACACTATGACTCTAGATGTTGCATTACCCTTTTAACCACCCCGTAGGCCCTCTTTGATTATATTAGTCCTTAAACACACCCTTTCACCCATTTACCCTTTTAACTAATTAAATTATTTAATCCTATTTTCACCTCACTTACCCAAACCTATGGCTAGTTGGTCTGCACCTAGCCTAAAAACCATTTTTACCATATAAATTAATAACCTTAACCTCCTAAAATTATTATTTACATATCCTAATGTTCTAATTATTAACCTTAACCTTAGACCATTTCCTAAGGAAATAACTGCTAGTCATTAGTGGAATTGGCTAAATTTAGCCAATTTTGATTATGTCCCCTTGACCACTGGTGATTAGCATTCGACCATCGATGGTTAACCTGAACCACCAAGGGTTACTCAAACTCTTCATTATCTAAGGAGTCAACTATAATTGAATTTAAACTCACTCATTAATTACTATTTATTTATATTTAGTCTATTGTTCACATGATCAATGTATGTTAGACTATTTGTTAAACTCTTTCATTTTAATGATCCTTTTTTCTATATTAAGATATGAAGAGGAGGTTGAATTCATGAATTCTGGTACTAGAGATCCTAATTCCCAGGTGAGTCCAAAAGCTTCCTAGTGAACCAAAAACTAGGCTAGAGATTTAGGATGCTTTTGTGACTCACTCTCTTGAGCCAAAGTACCATTACTCTACTAGCATTGTTCTAGTATCCACAATTAATTTTAGCCAACCTCAAGATTCCTCAAACCAAAAACACCTAAAAGCTAAGTATCTATGTTTTTTTAATCAATATTTGGTAATTATCTTTATTTATTTTAGTGTTTTAGGTCATTCCAATTCTCTACACTTCATTCCCTGTGTTGGAGTTTTACAACTCTAAACACTTTACCCTATACCGTATACCACCCATAAATCATTCTCACACCCAATATCTAAACTAGATACCTATAAGAGTTGATTTTTCCCTTGCAACCAACATTAAACCCAAGCACCACTCCCAGACCTCTTTGTAACTCTCCCCAATAGAATTCTTTTCCCAAACCAAATTCCACAATAACCACTGATGATTGATTAACCATGATTGTCATACCCAACCACTGATGGTCACTACATGTCATTTTAAAATAGTAAGCTAATTTGAACCATATACCCATACCAGCTAGGTTAAACATAAAAAATGACCCTATGGAATATGACTTAGCATAAGTTCTTAACCTAAAGTTTCATTGTATAAATAAATATGATGAAACTTTGGGATAAGGCCTTAGTCTAAGTAATAAAAATGACATTGCATTTTCACTTGGTCCATGCTAAGATAAAAAGGACCGTGTGATATAAAATAAATCAAGCATAGGATTTTTAGCCAAGGTTTGATTGTGTTAAAAAACATGACCAAGAATTAAGATAAAAATTAAACTAAGACCATGGCATTTAAATTTTTTCCCACTTAAACTTAAATAAAATATTCCCACCAAATTTAAATTTGAATCAAAAGGTTTAGGCAAAACATTAGTCCAATGTTTTAAACACATGAATTTAATTAATCAATTATAGATCAAAGTTAATAAATGATCAATTTAACATTAAAGCACAAAAATCCTAAGCATGCTCAACCCCAAATGGGATCCATTAAACCTATAATCTAAAACACAAATATTTGATGTTAGCACTTTAAATAAGATTAAAGCAAAACCATGAATAAATAAGTCAACCAGACCATGGTGTGGATGATCTTCAAATAAAAATAATGTGCAATCATGCTAATGATATTCTGACTAAGTGGATTTTAATCTTTAAGGAATAAATTTTCATAATTTGACACATGGGTCCCCATTTTGAAAAAAATGGGGGTATGTTGACCTCAACAAATGGTTGGTTAGAATTTGGATTAGTATTAAATGGATTGGTGTTAATTGATGTTTGTTTTGAAAGTGAATGGATTGGTGTTTGATTATTATTGAATGGGTTGGCGTTAATGGGCTTGGAGATTTGAAATATCTTGGTTTATATGATGAGCATGGGTTTCTATAGAAAACCCATGACTCACTTGGGGTTTCATTATGAAGGATGGATTCTCATTTGTCTTGGGAGACTTGGGAATTAGGATTGGAGGAGCCTACAAGAGAATTAATAAATTCTAAAGATATTTATGAGATGGATGGGTTATGAATAGGTGATAAATAATCTTTATTAGCAATTAAATATTGCAAGTTTTGGACATCAAAATCAAGTGGAAATTTATCCCTTAAGCTTAAATCTTGAAGCAATTTTTTTTATTTGTTGGTCATGATGTATTGGTTGAATGAAGGAGGAAAAGTGGCTTTGGGTTTTACCCTCATCTTGGTATGTTCCTCCTTATTATTCTTTATGGTATTGGATTTCATGTATTTCTACATGATGGCTTTGGTGGTCTTAGCTACCAAACTAGAAGGGGTCATTGCCAAAAGGCTCATGCCTTTCCCTAGGATTGTTAAACATAGCCATGTGCCTTGTTATGGGAAACATTACTAGGGGAAGGAATTGACACAAGAAATAATTGAACCTATACTATAAAAAATACTAAAGTGACAAAAAGCTTAATTAACAACAAGGTTATTTTGAGTTTTACTTAGAAGTTTTGATTTTAAATTTTTGGTGATTATAACTTGTTTTAAGACTTAAAAGTATTTTTTTTTAATTTAAGTATTTTTAACACATGGTAGAGCACAAGGGAATAAATAAACAAATTATATTCTTAACACTCATGCAATTACAAAAAAATATGCAAAAATAGGTAAGGAGGGACTTGAGTAACCCATAAGCTTCCCATGTCATTCACTTGTTCATTGTATTAGCTGTAGCCTAATATTTTAAGGCACTAACCATGTAGGATCCTATTGTTCCCATGGTCAACTAATCCTGATTTCAAAGGTACAGGGGAAGTAACTTCTTGTCATTAACTGACAATCGATACATTAATAATTAGAAAGATAAAATGGTTTGCCTAGGCTTAAGGTATACACAAGTTTAGCTATGGGAGTCATCTATATATATTTTGGTATTATGGGTCCAAAATCATGGAAGAATCTAGTTTTATGGATGCACACAAATGGGTATCATCTCAATGTGTCCAATATAGAGGTTAGGGTCTAAGTGTGTTGACGTCAAAAAAACTAAACTTTGAGTCATGCTATCTAAGGCTTAGATATTAGAGCACAGAGTCCCCTCACTTCATGATGTGTTTAAAACACCCAACTACTTAGCCAAAAATGATAGCTCTAACTCAATTTCTATACTCTACCAGTACATAGGGTTTAACCTATCTTGTGGTGATGAAATCCATGATCTATAGAGCCCCTAAGAAAAGAAAAGAAAAATATAAACACTTACCTCTTATTATCAAGTATCACCACCAATATGAAATCAAGAGAAGATAGGGTTTTTTTAACGATGAATATTCATTAATTCATGAATATTCCATTTTTAAGATTTTGGTTTTGGCAAATTTTTAGGGTCGGTAGATGGGACTGGATCATCAAAATTTTAGGGATATATTTTTTGAGAGGTCAGCTTGCCAACCTTTTACAATGATATATAATATTACACTTAAATTCACTAGATATATAGTAGATCGCCTGAGGGCGTGACTTATACCAACCAAGGGAACAAGTAGAACCACAACTAGAGGAACACAAAACCAAAAAATAGTAGTGAAAAAATAAAATGAATGATAGTACCGAACAATAACCAAAACCACTTCACCAAATGGTATAAATAAATGCCTAAGACAAATGATACAGATGAAAAACACAACCTAATGACGTAGTCAATTGATATAGTTGAATGACCCAACTAAATGACATAGCCAAATGACCTAGCTAAATGGCATAGCTGAACAAGAGAGTCGAATGATAGAATTAAATGATAGTGTTGAATGATAGCATTGAATAGTAGATATATAACTCAATGATGAATGGAAAGTTGGGTGACATAGCTGAATGGTAAAACTAAATGATAGTTTTGGGTGGGCAAATTGGTGAACCAGAGGTAAAACCCTTTTATCAGATGACAATACCGAATGGGAGTATCGAAAGATATAACCAAAAATCATAGGCCATCATGGCATCTGGTGGGAATGGTAAAAGGATAGACTAATCATTAGGGAAATCATCCATATTATTTTATTTTAAAGACCCAACCAAAGAGTCCACATAATCACAATGCACTTAAAATCTAGGTATTTTTTTATTTTTTAGTTTGTCATAAATTTGACTTCAAATATTTAATAATATTAAAAAAATTATACATGCAAAATTCCCCATTATTATATCATAAGATAGAATCAACCAGAATAACATATCAACCCCTAAATATTTTTTTGATGATGACATGCCACCACTTGAAGACACTCCTTTGGTTTTTGATAAAAATGATAATGACACTGAAGTGGTAGAAGAGGTTGGACCATCTTACCAAACATAAAGTTTAGCTAAAACCTCCACTCAAAAATCTTCTTAAAGGAAGAGAAGTAGATGGCAATTGGAAGGTCCTTTAAGGTGGGCTGGGTGATAAAATTTCCCTTTGTAAAACCTGTAGAGCCTAAAAATGCTGATGATACTCTAAAAGAATGTAGATGTACAATATGTAACTGGAAACTAGAAAAATAACACAAAATGTAACTAAAATTGGACACAATTGAGAAACATTGTAAAAAAGTATATGAGACAGTGAAGCACCAAAATAGAGTGATAAAAAGAACACATAGGTGGAAAAATATAGAATAATTCATGCATGTAAGATATGCATGGGAGTATGAAAATGATAAGAAACATCAAAAATATCTTTTGGAGAAAGGGGGAATAATTGAATCAAATTTTGGAGAAGTCAGGAAGTCCCATCTAATGGTGAAATACATACAGTTCTCTACTATATACCATATTCTAAAAAAAGGTAGATCTATTTCAATTTTTTTAGATTATAAGATTTTGTTTCACTATAATGGAATTTTTGATATTCCACAATCACAT
Source organism: Torreya grandis (assembly GCA_037957365.1). NCBI lineage: Eukaryota > Viridiplantae > Streptophyta > Pinopsida > Cupressales > Taxaceae > Torreya > Torreya grandis. The sequence goes on from JARHVA010002859.1 coordinate 1,651,718, forward strand.
TGGTCAGATAACAATGCTTGGGAAATGGAAAAATGTCTAGCAATTGGTCAGATACTAGTATACTTTTAAGAACTATTCAAGGCAACTTCATCTACTAGTAGTTCATAAAATGGTATAAAATTGCAATGCAAAAAATATTCATAAATTGGTTGTATCAAATTTGAAAGATAAATCTGGAATGGTTAATTATGCAATAGCTATGAAGCTAGTGCGTGTTAGCGTTGATGGTGCATAAGTTATGTAGGGGCATAGAAATGGTTTGTGTGTTTGGCTACAAACAACAATTGCCACATATATGATTTTAATTCACAGCATGGATCATAGGATGAGTCTTGCATTCAAAATGGTTAGAAAATTTTCTAATGTGACCAAAGTGGAGGAGCTCATTCATGACCTACATGCTTATATGTCAAGTAGTCCAAAAAGAATTTTAGAGTCCTAAAATTTTTCAATAATATTGACTGATGGTAAGAAACTATTGAAAGATGTTGATATAAGGTAGATTTATATGTATGAACCTGCTTATCAAATTTTTGAATAATATCCATCATTAGTAGGTTTCATGTATAAATATCATAGAGAAATTGACAAGGTAAAAGATTTGTTGTACCATTTAATAGATTTGAAAACACTACTGACTTTATGTGGAATTCTTCCAATACTAAAGGAAATGAATTGTTTAATGAAACATGCTCAAGAGAGGTCCATTTTTATTGTGGACTTCATACGACTGAGAAAATGAGTATGTCAATCTCTAGATATACTATACACTTTGAATGAAATGATTTAAGGCCTTATTTTTAGTAGTTGGCAATGTTTGACCAATTTACAGAACCTTAACAGTTATTTAAAGTTGAATATCAATGATCATGTTTGTGTCATTGTTAATGGAAAAGAGATTCCAATGCACACTTTTTATAAAAGCCCTGATCTTATGGGAGCTGAATCTATAGAACTACTCGTAACATCTATTCTATATGACACTGCTCTATCTGAAACCTAGATGAAACTAAGTAGAGTTTCACAAAACTTATCTACAAAGATCATAGATCATTTTCAAAGGGATGATTTTTTGAAGGACTATCAATCCCATTTTTTGTAACAATAATAAAAGTCAAAAGATGGTTAGCAATTTATTTTAGAAATACATACACTGTCTTGTAATGCATTTTTGTATATCTATAAAGGTGAATGGAGTATAAATTATAGGTATTTTGGGAAAGGATTTATTGACATCCTTTTCAACCCATTTTGGCATTACAATGTTTGAATAAGATCATGTTTTACATGATTCAATGGAGAATGGGGCAATTACAAGACTTTGGATTTTTTTTTATCCTAGTAGTATACTATAAAAAAAATCTAAGTGAATATTTTTGATTATTTGAGCTCTATCAAAAAATAATTCTAGGCTCAGTGGAAGATGAAAGAGTATTTAGTGCATTATCATTCATAAAGTCAAAAATTTGATATAGATTGGATAATTTTTTTTATCCAAGTAGATTGCAATTTCAATTTTAATTTTATGATACTATTTTAATCTACATTTTTATCCAATTTTTTTATACCATTTTAATCTACATGGCTCATCCAATAATTAAAACTCAACAAATTGATCACCACATCTACAAAATTAAAATTATCATTAATAATTTATATTTTAAAAGTAAACATTGTTTTCAAATATATAAAAGTTTAAAATAGATTCTCAATTACTTAGCTAGTTTTTCAACCACTTTTTCAGCTTCTTTATCAACCACTTTCTCAATTACAACACCCTCTATGCCACTGCTATCCTTCAATATCCCTACATTTTCAATATCCATAACCTCAACATTAAGACATTTAAGATTTTATCTATCCTCTTTTCTAGCATCTCCTATAGAAAGTAGACTTATATCGACAATTGTCTTCTGCTCAAATAGGGCATCAAGATCCCATCCTTGATCCTTAATGATTTTTCATAGTGTGTTATTCTATTTATTCAACAAAACAAACTTATCCTTAAATTAAATGGCAAATTGTAAAATTTTTTGTGCATCTTTTAGATGCACATTGAGGACCTTAGCTTCTTTTTTCAAGTTCTCATATTTTGCCTGCATTTTAAAATGTAAGGTAATTAGATGTGAATAAAAATTAAGAATGACATGAAATATGATTAAAATGAATATATATTACCAAATATTTTTCCTTCTCCACATTCATAATAATAACAAGGTTGATGTCTTTCATCCATTTATTAAAATATGCCTAAGCTTTTGCATTCAAATTCTCCAACCTATTAAGCATGATAGTCAACACATTATCATTATAAGTAATAGCAATAGTAACTGACCCATATTTAGCTTTGGAAAACAAATAATCAATCTTTACAGGTTCCTATTTCACCAATGCAAACAAATTTTCTCCCTCAGAGTGGTTGTGATAACAATTGTTTATTTATTCTATCAGGACCTTCACTTAAATCTCCCACATAGGCAAATTTTTTAGTTCATCAATTGCTCCCTCTTGAAGACTAGCATTGAAATTATCTACTACCAAATTATTCAGTGGAAAGTATGTAAGGGAAACATCAGACTTTACAACATTATCTATTAGGGTGGGACTATCCAATGAAGTGCTTGAAGGTTCTTGCTAAGTAGTCACATGAACATGTGCTACTTTTCTTTGGATAAAATCATGTGGATTGAAAGTAGTTCCAACATTAGCACCACTATTAAACCCCATATATTCATCATCAAGATCAATTTCTATCAAAGAAGTCAATATTTATGCACTTGATAAACCTCCAATAGAGAAAGAGGGGAATTAGGACCATGATATTTACTATGTTGATATTCATTGCAATGGTGTTAATGGAAGAGCTTTCCACCTTCCACAAAATATGTTTAGAGGTAGAGGCGGTGGTATAATATTCCTCACAGATAGAGGATGGATTACAAAATGTAATTTATTTTAGAAAATAAATAAATTAAAAAAACAAATTTATATGCAAAATTGAAATTAAAAGTTTAATACTTGTATTTGGAGATAGTATGTCCTCCAATGTATGTGGCATATTGCGAGTGATAGCCATAGGGGTGTTTTGATTTGGTATAATATGCAAACATTAAGTCTAAAAAAAAAATCAAAATCCAAAAAAAAAAAAAATGTAATGTAAAATACCTTCCACAGAGGGTCGAGAAGGCACATTAGATGTTACTGTTTATTACGGTGGTGGTTGTTCTACCATGTGAATTATTGTCAAGTCAACTGAAAGAATAAAACAAATAACTAAAATAATACACTTGATTTTGGAAAATTAAAATCTTATTTGAAATTTTTAAATAACAAACTTGCACATGGAGAGGACACCAAAAAAACTTGTGGACATTTGGTAAGTCGATAAGATTGCATGGATGATTCTATAAACTCTAAATCTATAGATTATTCAACTACAATTACCTATTATCCTTTTGAGGTAGATTATTTTTTCAAGGAATGCATTCTTGCTTGTTAGCTGTAATAAACAAAGATCAAATAGTTATTAATATTTACCTTGGTAACTATTTAACAAACAAACAAATATTAAACCCTATAATCTAGATCAACAAATGAAAAAATAAACTAACCTCCTACTCATCCACAGACAAAGAGTTTTTCATCATTTTTGGATCCAACATAGTTGGACCTTATGTTTTTTAGAGGTCAAAGAAGGCCTCATAGTATAAATCTAGAATAAAATTGGAACAAAAGTAAGTGGAACTAGGATTGGTAGTAGCAAAATTTAATTTAAGCCTTATTCTAAAGGAAATAAAATAGCACCAATCAAATTTATATTTGAAAATAATACATACAATGTAAAATAGTGCCTACTATGGAATATCTATTACTCTTCCCTGCAATACTATTATGGCTTGGAAAAATTGAACAATTGCTTAAAAAAAAGGGTGACTAACATCTTCAATGCGGATGCCCCTCTTCCAACTATCTGAAACAAAAGACAAAAAGATGATTTTAGATCACAAAAGTTGAACTTGAATTTTGAATATACAATTTTTTTTATAAGTACATATTGATTCGATCGATGTCTAAATCAATTTTTTTGGTAAATTTGTTTTTGTCTTCATTTGATAGTATTGATTTAGAACTCATAGGAGTTAAATTTTGAAATGAAGACCTATGAAATTGTGAATATTTTGTGGTGAAGTACAAAATGAAATCATTCTACAATCCACTTGCAGGGTGAAGATATTCCCATTTGGGTCATATGAATACATGAGCATTTTTAAAAGCCTAGTGTCAAGGTCATATTATGGCATGTAGAGCAGGCCACTGAAGCTGCATTCCTAAACCCAATTATTGTATACATATAGTTGTTGTAAAAGCTTCAAAATGTCTAGGCATAGTAGGTTTTTAAAAACAAAATTCTTTCCATGGCTGTAAAATGAATTTTTTATCCAGGGGGATGAGAAATCAATTCTACAAAATGTTAGAAATGAGGGTAGAGGTGAGTATTTATAGATTAGGGGAGGTGATCGGGCAATTATATAGTAGACCAGACACACAAGTCACCCACTGATGTGTCAGTCAATCAGAACATCTAGTCTTATCCCCCAATAGAATCATTTAGCCTAGTCACATGGTTTAACCATTCAACTCAGCCATTTGGCTCAATCATTTGGCCCAGTCATTCAGTCCAATCATTCGATCCAGCTATTCAACTCAACTATTTAGCTTGATCATTTGGCTCAATTATTCAGTGATTTATGTTAACCTATAAAATTCATCTTAGCCATCTGGTTCATTATTCTAGTTCAGACATTCAATCTAACCATTTGATTTAACCATTTGCCATCACTCTCAAAAAATTCACCATGCCCATGAATCAAATTTTCGTAGATTCACCAGATATTTTCAATAGGTTTTTTAGTAGGGCCTCTTAAAATGAACACTTAGAGAAGAGCATATGAAACATAAGAAAGAAACACAAATACTAAAAATGAGAAATTTAATTAACTCTAATAATCTAAATATTTGCTAATTACTAAAGAAAATGAAAGACTAAAACTTGAAAAATATTATTAGAAAGACTAAAAATAACAAACATTAGAAATAAAGTAAAAATGGGTTTGTTTATCTCTTTATAGGTTTTTATTTGTCTTGTGATGTGCAAACAAACTGTTTAAAGTTTTGCATTTGGCTAAAAATCAAGGAAACCTATAAAAAGTTAGAAAAAACTAACTAAAAACATGGAAAAACAAGTCTCTAGAATAATTTCAGAGTTACACAATTAGAGCAAACTATGAAATTATTAATTATCAGAAAATAAAAATCAAAAGGAAAACACAAATAAAAATAGAATGATTTCATAATTACCTTGATGATTTCATTGATACCTCTATTGATTTAACTGATGTCTCTACCTATTTCACCAAAGATGTCAAAAATTTCATTGATACAAATATAAAAGTAAAAAATAGAAAAATCAAGAACATGAAGCTTCTTTTAGAGGGAAGCAAGGATATAAAGCTTAAAAATAGGAAAAAACAACAAAAAGTATTTAATAACAATTTCATGATTAGGGTTGATGATTTTGTTGAAATGTGTTACAATTTTGCTGCTAGCTAAAAATAATAAAAAAATATAAAATAAGACATCGACACAGAACACAACTTCACAATTAAGTTTAATGATTTCATAATTAGGTTTAACAATTTTGTTGAAATGTGTTACAATTTTGCTGCTGGCTAAGAATAATAGAAAAATAGAATACATCAACACAACAAAATTTCATAATTAGGTTTAATGATTTCATAATTAAGTTTAATAATTTCACTTAAATGTGTTACAATTTCACTGTTGGCTAAAAATAATAGAAAAATAGAAGATAGAAAAGCGTCAACATAAAAACAATTTCACTGTTGACCCTATGATTTCACTGACAAAGTCCATAATTTCATAGTTTCTCAAAAAAATGAAAAATAGAAAAAATATAAGCTGGAACAAAGCTAAAAATGAGACATAAAACTGTTAAAACAAATATAACTACCAAAATATGTAAAAAAATCTAAAAGGATGATTTCACTATTAGCTACTATGATTTCATTGATGAATTATCTAATTTTGCTATTATGTAGTGGAACATATAATGAGCCTAAAAATGTCATAAAATAACCTGAAACTAAAATATAAACTTCTAAGAAAAAGATTAATTTAATTTACACAATTAAAACTACAATAATCAACTGAACTAAGCTCCTAAATGCACCTATGATGCCTATGATTTACAAATATGATGAAAAGTACCACTAAGCATGTCAAAATGTGTGAATAAATATATAAATGTAACTAAGCTAAGAAATCAATTAAAAAATGAAATATAATCTAAACTCAAATCAACCTAAGGATAGAGCTACAAATGAAAGGAAACAAAACATAAAATTACACACTTGACATACCATAAGCCTCTGCCATTGAGATTAAAAGTGGCTTGCTCTCTAAATGTGGATATTCAATATTATCCAATGCAAGGGGAATTATACATTGATTTGGTGTGAAAATGACTCTTGATTACTATGGAAATGCTATGATTATCAAAGAAACTACTCAAATAGAATATGGTACCCTTCTTGCCCTCACCTAATTACAGTCTATCACTAACTCACACCAATTTAACATGATAACTTGAACTTATTTTTTGATAAATATCATGTGACTTTTACTTGGCCCTATGAGGACATGCTTTATATTGATCCTAGCATCATGGTGAACAATATTATCACCTACCTCGATGCTAAACCCATGTGAAAAAAGCAACAAAAATTTCCATGAAAAGTTTCAACTTTATGCCATAAATAAATTATCAAGATTCTTGATGCTAAGTTTATCAAGCCCATGGAATATTCTAAATGGGTTTATAACATTGTCTTGATTCACATCTATATTGATTTCTATAATCTTAATCTTGGTTGTCTCAAAAATAATTTCCCTTTACCTTCTATCGATGCCATCATCGATTTTACTATTGGTTATGAAATGACATCCCTCGGGCGCTTTGCCATTGATTTTACTATTGGTTATGAAATGATTCATATGGGATTAACTTGTGAATTCAATAACACTTCATTCACATAAGTGAGGATGGATGAAAATGATGGCTTACATTTCTAATTATGGGCTTATGGGGGATAGATAAAATGGTGGAGGATTATTTAAATATTTATAATTATAAAAATAATAAATGGTGGAAAATTAGTCCTCATCCGTGAGGATGATGACTAATTCAAGGGATGACTCACAAGGTGGTTGAGGAATTTGAGGAAGGTGGTTGGATAAGTCAACACAAGGTTGAGACAAATATGAGGATGTCTGGATGAGGTGAAAAATATGGATTTATTAATTAAATTTGGATAAAATGTGTGCATAATTGATTAATTAAGAATTATTCAATTATTCAAAATCTAGAGTGAAATTATGTTAGTTTGAATTCATATTTGGGGAGAAGAAGAGTTAGCATGTCAAAGTGAATTTCAACACTAAATAGTGAAATTTAGGTGTCTACACTTTGTTCCTAATGTGACCTTATCATAACATAGTTTTTAATTATAATTTTGGCTAAAACATATTTTAGGGATCATTATAGTCAGTTTTCATCAATAATCAGCCTACATAGTCAGTACAAGTTCAGTTTGAGCTAGGTTTACATATATATATATATATATATATATATATATATATTTATTTATTTATCAATTTACTATTTATAACTCATTTAAAATTCTTCAAATTACTTTATTATAAATCTAGGTTTTGTATATTATATAACATAAATTATATTTAAATAATTTAATATTTATAACATTTGATTATCAAATTAGAATAAACATATAAACATTCTGGTACTCATTTTATTTAGAATATTGGTTATTGTTTACTTGATTTTTGTCCTAAGATTTCACACAAATTTCTATAAATTTTTGACAATGAAATAAAATAAACATAAAATTTGGATAAAAATCCAACACCATAAGTAAATATTCTTAAATCTTGGATTCAATAAAATAATAAATAAATTATCTTGTGACCCTAGATAACATCTGACATTGAAACATTTTATTTTGACCTCAGGTTGAAATTTGTTGATCTCTATACACAACAATGTTTTGATTATTATTTTATCTTTATTTTATATTTGCTTATTGATTATTTTTATAAATTATATTTTGAGAGTTTTAAAAATACTTAGTGACTATTATTATGGATTAAGAAGTTATCTATTTTAAGAACACAGTGGTGTGAGGGGTACACCACCAATACTCAAGCCATTGTAAAAAAGTAAATGCAAATTGTAGTTTCCTCGTACCTCATAGTTTATTATAAATGTTTAATGTCCCTTTTTTATACCATAGGAAGCCTATTTTAGCAATTTAATTTATGGTGCTCCTAAGTGGAATATATCACCCATGGAAGTTTCTCTCATTGTACCCTTAGTGATGAAATAGTGGGATATAGGCATGGTTTACCCTATGTAATTAGTGCTCTAAAATATAGGTCTGACACTAATATATGAATGGGAAACTATATTTGAGAGCCCACATAATCATTCCAACCCTTTCTTAGATCACCATTATAGCTTGGTTTTTTATTATATTGTATTCATAATCATTATCTTTAATTGATTAATATTATATTGTATGCCCTTAAGGTATAGTGATAGATTAAGTAGCATTTATTTTTCATATATGCAACTTCATTTAATCTCTTAGGTAATGGTAAATCATGATATTTTTTATAAAAATAGTAATGTTAATGATTAAATTCCTTGTTCTAATGAAGCTTAAATTTAGAATAATTTTGATATTGAAAATAATGAAGAGAGTTATGATGTACACAATAAACATGAAACTCGTTTTGATCCAAAAGAGCTTAATGGATTAGATCAAAATAAAGCACAAGAATTATCTAAATTTATTAAAGGTATTTAATAGAACCCCCAAGAGGTAAATACTATAATTACTCTACTTATATCATCAAATCTAAGTATCAATCTAAATTGGCCACCTCTCCACAAAAATACTTACCTTTTTGGGTTGTCAAAAATCCTACTTATAATATTTCCATTTCTATTAGTAAATCCATCCCTATTTTTATACCTCTAGTTACTTCAATATCATCATCTTTTGTTTGGGAAAATCACTTGGTTTAAAAAACATATTAACTTATATTCCTACTCATGCTAATTATAATCCCTAATATCTTATATAAATACTACTCTCGAGTATAAAATTATTGCCTTACAAGCTAAGATATCTCAAATTTGACAATTTTTTTCTCATACTAGCTTCTCTATTGAATCATGTTTATTGTTAAATAACCATTTATCGACCTAAATTTCATATTATCTATTACCAGTTGTATTTTTTTCTCCTAATATTCCCTTATATGAAGGCAAAGGTGATTCTTAATAACATTTGTGTTCATTCCATATAACTTGTCTAGACTATACAAATAATGATAAATTATTGACAAATATTGTTGCAAGAAGTCTCAAATAATATTATATTATATGGTTTTGTGTCCTTCCCCTTCAATTAGTTAAGGCTTCTAATCCATTGGAAAATCAAAATTTAACACACTTTTATATAAACATTGGTGAAAAGATTTCATATTTTCAAATTTCAAATCTCAAATAAGGGTTTAATGAAATAGTTAGTGAATATGTTATAAGATACAAGAATATGTTAAAAAAAAATGACAAATAAAATGGATTATAATGAGTTCCAACATACTTCACTAAAATTTTTATATCTCCACTTCAAGAGTTTATTATGTTTGATAAGTTCAAATATTTTGATGAACTATGCTATACAGTCAAAGAGTGTGAGGTCAAATTACTTACTTTGAACAAGATCAATTATACTTCAAATGTTCCTTCTGCTTCAAATGTTAAATTTTTAATCAAGCCATATTATAAGATAAAATTTAATGAAATCAAGAATGAAGATGAATTTATAGTTATTTCTATTTCACAACCAACACAAAAGATTTAATTACAAGTTCCACCAAGGAGGAAATTCTCAAGATTACCATCACCTCCTTGTAGATACTAAACTATGATTTATACATTACCTTAGTATTTTACACTTAGAAAATACCTATCATGGCTATACTTTTTAGTTATAGACCTACCCACTACTGAAAGTCTCAAGTTCACTATCTCTTTGTGCCTAATTGATTATTTCTTAGTCTAAACATTGTTATTGTAATAACAAGGCTTTTTATACTATGTAAAAATCTTTAAACCTAATTAATATCCTTTGCTGCTAGTTATAAACATATACCTATTTTATATATTCCTAGACACTTGTGTCCCAATCAGACACATGCATCGATGCAGGTGTTTACTTTTCCTTCAAAGTGTCTAGTCCCCAAAAGTCATTTAATTTACAAAATAAATGTATTTTAAAGGTTGACCTAAGTGTTTTAATGTGAGATATATACAAAAGGGATTGGTATATATATATATATATATATATATATATATATAATATTAACCCTCATTCATTACTCACCTAGAAATTACATTAAACTCACAAATAAATATACCAAAAATCACTCAAAAAAGCATTCAAGTGAGCAAACATATCCTACCCATCCATATTTATATATCAATCATATGGAAATTATTCCATAGGTCTAAAGCATCCAATAAGTAGCCCATGAGCTATATTTTCCAAGTCACAAGCTAGGTCATTACATGTCTTTACTTATCACACATTACATCCTTATGCACACACAATCCAACACATATGGGAAAAATACATAAGTATGAGTCCCTCTTCAGAATATTGACTATGTAGGCAACATCCATTGATAGAGTGGTCCTTGGGGTAGCTCAACACTATGATCCCACTAAACAAATTTTATAATAGTCAATCTAAGGGCAAATAGCTAGGGTTTTATCATTTGATAAGAACATAAGGATGTAGTTAGTGATATTTATATTCAACTAGTATTCCATACAAGACACCTATGATAGGATTAGACACTTACATCAACACAATTGTCTAGATTTGATGCAAGCATCTTAGGCCACAAAATAAATATTTTGAAAATTTGATGACTATTCCTTGATCATCTTCTAGTCTACTTTCCACCTATTCCAGACTAGACTTATATGCACATAATAAGCTAAGTATTGTTTATTTCCAATTTCAAACAATATATATATCAATAATTATACTTTAATATTTTTAACAATCTCAGATGTATAAATTTAGAATATTATTTATTTGAGTTTTCTATTAATAATTGGCTTGATTATTAGATTAGTTTACCAACTTTGTGTAAAATTTAATCTAATCCATTTAACCCTAGATAATCTCACATATCTAAATTTAGGGTTAAACATTTAGTGAACCTAAAATTTGGTCTCCAAACCCTAGTGGATTTAGGGTTTCTTTTTTTCTTTAATTTTTTATTTCTAAAGTCTAAATATTTTAAATTAGATTTTAATTTAATTTAATGTAAATAATCATGGATACATATATCATTTATTTCCTTTTCTAATATTTCATGGTCACCCTTGTTTTTATGTTTCATACATGGATAAATTAAACAAATAATTAAGAAAGGATAAGAATCAAGCTTATTTCTACAAATCCTTTTGTAATACTATAGACCAATATCTAGATGTCAAATGCATGATCCCAACCCCTTTTTACACCTAGATCCTGTTCAAGTGATAACTACCATCCCACACCCATTATTCACCCATGGCTTTATTAGATTTTTCTATCCATGTTGTCACTACTAAAAAAGTTAAGGGTACCCAACCTATCTCACCACTTGTTAATATCCAACAGATTCCTCCTAAGCCTAAATTTTTTTATCAAAACAAAAGGATATGATATTATTTACCAATTAAGAAACACACATACTAAAATTTCAACCCTCAAACTCCTTAAGCAATCTACTATCTACAAATATATATTATATGAACCATTACGTGAAACCCAAGTACCAAGCAATATTAGACCAACTTATTTTGTAGATATTATACAATATCTCAAAAAATGAAAATTTTATTACATTTTATCCCAAATATTTACCATCACATTATATTATACACCAATATTTGCCTTTATTCATATAAGTGAGTATTGATAACAAGGGAATCAAAATGGTGTTAGTTGATAATGGTTCAAGCCTAAAAATTATGGCACACATTTATTAACCACCATGGGTATTAACATAAATATTATTCAAAAAATAGATATGAATATTAAATTATTTTATAGTTCATGTAACCCTTGAGTTGGCCAAATCACATAAGATGTGTCATTTAGGCCAAAATGGTTCTAACTACATTCCATGTAATGTCTCAGTCATTACACTATTACTTAATTTTGGGTAGAACTTGGATACATACCATGGAATTGATCTCATCTACATTAAATTGATGTGTTAAATTTATACATGATGGGATCTTATTCACAATGCCTGCTGATGATAAACCCTTCAAATTTTGAAAAATGATACATTCTGACATAAATGGGATACCTAAAGTGGTACCACCTAAATAATGTATACCACTAGAAAATATACAAACATATGAAATGGGTGATTCAAGTATAATGACTCCTTTACCTCAAGAAAAAAATAAATCACTAACCATTGAGGTGCATGTGGATGTAAATTAGGAGTAAGAACCATTCTAAATGGAGCTAATGATACCAAAACAATGAAAAAATCTAAAATTTGAGATTCCTTTATAGGTTGAAATTGAGTATCAAAATAACAAAGTTTTATATTATTATGAGAATGATGATGAACTTCCTCATGATATGATTGATGAATAATTACAAAAACCTAGTTTTGATCACCTTGAGCATCTTTCACATAACCTATTCACACCTATAGTTCCTGGTACATACAAGTTAACTTCATCACTAGAGGATATAAAACCATATTTAGATAAATCTAAGGTAAAAATAACATGTGAAAATGTGAATGTTTATTATTCAATCCATATTTCTTGTCTAAAAAATTTAATCCAACCTCACAAAGGACTAATGCAAATACACCATGTGAACAATATCGAGTCTTCTCAAAAACCTCTATAACAAATTATACATATCTTAGCAAACCAATATGTTTTAGAGTCAATTATTAATATGTTACTTGAGAATCACATGATATATTTACCTCTTAATATACATATATTGGGAAACAAATTCATTCCTAAAGAGGGGTCACTATATTGTGTTTATCATCAAATCACTAGCCATAATACAAATCAATACGCAACATTGCAAAACCATATTCATAAATTTAAAGGTGAGGGGTGCATACAAATTATGATCAAGAAGTGAAAATGACAAAATACTTAATATCTTACCACATATAATAAATATTCAAAGTGATAAAGGCATGAAAATCTAATTGTTTTCATAAACACTGATGGTGTTTCTTGTTCTCATTTGAAAATTGATACAAATAATTGGGGAACTTTTTGTAATGTATCATACTTACCTAAATTGTGAAATACTATTAAGGAAGTATATAATTTTTATATTTTCCTTGAATATCTTAGATATATTTACTTACCTATAGCCTATGGACCTAAACTAATAAATATAATCAAATGGGTAATGGATATCAAATCAAATCTCACATTTTCCTTGGAAAGTGTTAGGTAGCTAAAATGAAAGAAATAAATACCATAAATATACATCTTAAAAAATCCAAAATAAAATAATATACATACCAAATAATAGACATAATGATAAACCTATAGCAATGCCAAATGACATTCTTTTACCAAATGATACTGAATCACTAGAAATGATGCAACATAAACATTGGTGGCAAAAAGATGATCCTATAGAATCATTGATAATCCTTTATATTATGAATGGGAGAAAGAATATAATTTCATTCCAATTAATCTTTGTAAATCCTAAAAATTAAAAAAAATAAAATGTTCCAAAAATATAAAAACATTAAAAAAAAATTAAAAAAATCAAAAAATTTCAGCATATTCTTAGTTGTACTATTTAGTATACAAATGTTGTTTGTTCCATGTTAGTAGATAAAATATCATTCCTTTCCTATATACACATGTATTTCATTATTAATTTGAATATGATATAGGGATACCTAGAATAATGATATATGTACAAACAAATGTTGGGCCTTCCCTTCACTCACATCATAAGTACATTGGGGACATCTGTTTCTTTGATCATGATACACCCATGTTATATTACTCTATGATCATTTTCCATTATCATGTTTAATATTATATAATTACACATGATTGTATCTATGCTTATACCTTTAATAGTGTACTTGATATGCTATGTACTTTACACTTTTTACAAACACATGTTTAGGAACTATTATGTTATGTTCAAGGTGGTTTCCTACATCCCATGTTTTCATTTATGCACTTCCTTGAGTGTGTTACTTGATATTATCTTGAATTATATTTCCTACTTGATCATTTAAATATGATCCATTGATTTTTGCCCTCGTGCCTTTACTTGCCTATTTGGATATTTGTACATGTCACTCTATGTTATACGTGGACATTTGAATATGTCATTCTATGCTTTGTGGATATTTTACTAAGCCATGTACCTTCGATTGTGGAACATTTAACCATGCCCATTATATGAAATCTCTTTGGACCATTTAATTTTTATTTGATTTTTATTTCTCTTGTGTGTGATTGATTACTTGCTAAATTTGTACTATTACTCTCTAGATGTTTCCATGATATATATCATGCATATTAAGACTTGGTGTGATCACATACTATGTGCCTTAATGCTATATCTACTTAGACATGCTAATATTATATGATACATGATCTTTATACATATTATACATTTATCTTATCCTTTTGAGGTAAGTTAACTACCAGATTATACCTCCCCTCACCTCAAAAGGGGGAATATTAGTGGGGGCATGTCAAAAAGGCATGACCCACACAATTGTTTAGTATTCAACATCTCTGAATTATAGGGGGAATGTTATAGAAACATTTTATCCACATTTACACTAGTTATTAGATTATCTAGATTCAGTGGGGGAATGTCATAAAAACAAGTCCTCTACACTTGCATCAATTTCAAATTCACCAGATTTCATAGTTATATGATTTAACTATATATTTATGGTAACATTCTATATTTTGGTACTATTATTATACTCATATTTCAACTTGAGACATATATGAGGTGCATATGCCATGCAAAGGGAAACTAAAATTATAAAATAAAATCATTTTCTAGATTTAAAATACTATTATGGACTATTATCATATACAAGAAGGACTATTATAGAGTCAATATACTATAGTAGTTGGTTCACCTTTGGAAGGTTGAGTTGATTAAATCACTCAATCTTAACAAACTTATAAGTTAGTATTAATTAAATCATATAAATTTACCATAATTATAGGTTGGATTTGATTAAAATATCCACCCTCACTAGATATATAGTGTGAGTTGATTAAATTTATCATACTTGCCAGATCATGCACATATTTAGGGTTTCATGATTGAGATGAAACAAGTTCAATGGACATATTGTAACTCACATTTAAACCAAGGTTGAGGGCATGTGTCCTCATATATATATATATATATATATATATATATATATATATATATATATATATATATATATATATATATATATATATATATGGACCTGAAGGTTCAAAATTGTCTTAATCTTAGTTTTAATACTTCATAATGAGGCATCTTTTCAATCAAATTGCCATAAGGCAAGATGGTTGCATTGACACACATGAGTACTCCTAACCTTACTATTATAAATTTAAAGCATTTAAAATTATTTCAATTTCAAATTTTATACACTAATTATATATTATAACATGCTCTTTATTTTAGGTTAGTCACCAATAAATCACTCAAGTTGGGTTCATACAAAGGAAAGATGTGTTATACACACCCAGGTATGCATTTATTTCCTTTAAACTAGAAATTTCATTACAAGATTAAAGGGGGGGAATATATATATACTAAAAGTTGATTTATATAGTAACTCAATATTTTACACTTGGAAAATACCTATCATGGTTGTACCTTTTACTTATATACATGCTGACTATTGAAAGGCTCATGTTCACTATATCTTTTTTATTAATTTATTATCTATTAGTATGATCATTATTATTTTCATGACTAGGGATTATATATTATGAAAAAATATCTAAACCTTATTATTATCCTTCACTTCTAGTTTTAGACTTATACTTCATTTATAGTTTTCTAGTCACTTGTGTCCCAAGTAGACACATGCATCGATGCAAGTGTCCATTTTACTATAAAGTGTTTAGTACCCAAAAGTCTTCCAATTTGAAAAAAAAACATCTCTTAAAAGTCAGTCTAACTGATTTAATGCAACATATTTTCAAAAGGGATTGGTATATATACAATACTAACCCTCATTCATTCCTCACCTAGAAATCACATACAATTCACAGGGTAATATACCAAGAAGTACTCAATCAAGCATTCAAGTGAGCAAACCTACCATATTTATCCCTATTTCCATATCTGTCATGGGAGTACTATTTGTATAGGTTTTAATCATTTAAATAACATCCCATGATCCATATTTTCTAGGTTACAAGATATGTCACTACATTTCTTTGCTTATCTTGCATTTCACCTTTGCGCACACACACGACAAAACATAGGGGAGAATTACACCAGTCTAAGGCCCTCTTCAAAGTATTGGATAAGTAAGTATCACCCATTTATAGAGGGGTATTTGGGGTCATCTTAACATTATGAACCCACTAACCCATTTTTTACATAGTCACTCCAAGGGTGAAGAGCTAGGGTTTGATCATTTGACAAAGAGAGATAACCTAAGTGCATGATATGAAGACATAAAATAAAGGTAGGTAATACAAAACCTATAAGGTTTTAGATGGTTACATCTATATCTAATAAATATTCTATACATGACACCTATGATAGAGTTAGACACTTGTGTTGTAATTGTCTAGTTCTGACACATGCATCTGAGGCCACAAAAAAAAATTCCCAAAATCTAGAGACTATTCTATGATCATCTTCCAATATAATTTCATCCTATACCTATGCAAGCCTTAATGAACATAATAAACCATCTAAGTATCATTTGTTTCTAATTTGTTATAATATCTATGAATAGTTGTACTTTATGATTTTTAGCAATCTCAATTGTATAAATTTAGAATATTATTTGTCTTATTTTTATATTAATTATATTAATCATTAGGTTAGCTCACCACCATTATGTAAAATTTAATCTAATACTTTTAAACCTAGATACCCCATTTATATAATCCTTTTTTAATATGCTATATTTAAATATGTTTGTCTAAAGGGATATTGAAGTAAAATGCTAAATGAATTTTAAATCCATTATGTCTAGGGAAGGAACCAAAAGATATGGAACTCTCATATTATGTTAGGATTTACACAAACTCTAAAGACTAAAAATAATGGTTTTTCGAGGTAGGAACTTCTCACCATTGGCCAAACATATTCTTGTAAATTATGAAGTACTTGAATTTAGAAGGTAATTTTACCCTCATATTCTCCCATCATTTTTTTGTTGTTTAATCACTTTAGAGGGCACAAAAATATTTTACCTTAATACCTTCTCAAATCACTGGAAATTAGGACCCTAGCTTATCATATTAATAAAAAAATGATATTATTAATTAAGGATTGATATTTCTACTATTCCAAAAGGGAGAACCCTTACATGGAAAACCCATCCTTGACATCCCTTTAGAAGACCCATTTGAGGATTTTGGGATTCTAGAAATGGAGGAAGGATTCCTAGCCCTTGGTATTCCCCTTAATATCTCTCCTTCCACTATCACCCCCACTAAATCCCTTAGAAAATGGATGGGAACCATAACCAAATATTCATGAGTAAAAAATTGAAAACTATGGCCATTTTCTAGAAGGAGGAAGAAGGTAACAAGAGAAAAAAAGTCTATAATATTGGGGTTCTAGATTAGGAGTGAAAATGAAAGATTGGAGACTTTGAAAAAAAAATAGATGGATATGGGAAGGGCCATGTCTAATTTTATCAATAAATAGGATGATTTGAAACATGAGACTGACTAGCTCAATCAAGATTTGGATAAGGGAATGGAAACTAAAACTCTCCTAATAAATAAGGATGTTAACCATGAAAATGAACTAGAAGCTACTAAAGACCTTATACCAAAAGTTAAGGTAAACAGAATCTCCATGACCCATAAAAATAAGACCAAACATAACCCTTCAGAAGGGCCAAGTAATTACACGTGTGAAATAATGATGAGGAAGTGCTGAAGGAAAAGTCCAAGGTGAATATAGTTTTCTAACACACAAGACAAGGCTAGTTCAGGGGATATCTCTATTTCTATTTAGTATTTTATTTTTTTGTTCTTTTTTCTATTGGTTATCATTCTTAGTTGGTCTACTGATGTTTTTACTGAAGGAATTTTATGTGTTGTATCCTATTATTGCTTAGTTTCTTGTCTTCATGTCTTTCTTTTTTATTCAAACTTTATGGTTGATGGATCCTTTTAAAACTATCTTATTTTTCCCAATCTAATAAAAAATGTTAGCATTTATATCAATGTCAATCTGGTCAAACCCATTGTTTAAGTGATGCAACTTTATTCATGCATTAAAACATAGAAAAAGAGTTAAGACTGAGTGCCTCCCATTCAAATGTTATAGATTTTAACAAGTTCATCATAGAGAAAGTACATGTAAATCTCATCTCATTTAACTTACTTTGTATAGATAGATATTTCCTTTTGAGATCAAAAAAATACTATGAAAATAGAGACATCGAGGGAAACTACCCCTAATCAGCAAAAGGCATTTAGATGGATGAATCCTAGAAAATTATTTGCTAAAAATAGATAATATGTAGAAGGTTCAGTCCAAAAAATCATATATCAAGGAAATATATAGATTTAATTTGTATCCTTCTTAAATGACACATTTTTTGACTTGTCTGATGAGAACATTCATCCTTTACTTGAGGAAGCAATGAAACTAGGGTTTGAGGATGTGAATAGAAAATATATGGGCCTAGGGAGTCCTTTGGATCTATGGTTAAAAGATATAATGATGTTGTTGACGTAGTGGATTACACCCTGGATAGGAGGCCGAGCTCTTGCCTTCCACATGCAACAATGGAAACTCCGCTCTTGCCTGTGGGTACGATAAAATTGGGGGGATAGTCTCTAGATAAGGGCTAGCTCCCTTCAATGTATCTTTTAGGTCCTAGATTTCGTACTGCTAACAAATAAATAAATAAAGGTGGGGGGGGTTGAAAAGGGAGAAGGATGTTGAAAATAAAACCTAAACCTAAACTAAAAAGGTGATACACCAAAAAAGTTGATCTACTTAGCTCAAACATACACTTTTCACCAAGAAGAAGCTGGCATACACTTCATCTGATGTGGGAAACTCTTCTGCATCAGTGAGCTAGGGGTCCTCTAGAGATATATGGAGGAACAACTATCAAAGGTGTTCTGAGACACACTATGGCAACATGTTCACATGCACCTATATTCCTGCTGTAGACACTTCTAGCAGCCCTACAGAAGAAGAAACTTCACAATGTACTAGACATGCTGGAATCATTCTGTGAAAGCATAAAATAAAATGACTTAACACAAAAATAAAACATAGACATATGCATGAGTCCCAGTTTAAATGGAGGTAAAAATTGCTAAGTCTTGATTCAAGGTAAAATCTGGTAGAGTTCTACCTTACAAACCCAGAGAGTTTTGGGCAGAGCTTTGCCTTACAGCCTAAGAAGATCTTTCTCAAAATGAGATGTTTACAATATATAGAAAGAGGAGAAGAAGTAAAAAACGTCACTTTGGAAAATACTTTGGTGTTCTTTGACAAGTTGGCCCATGTGCGTTGAGAGCATCGGGAAGAGGAAGTCACTGTTGTTGATGTCATTCTTATAGAAGAGGCTTGCTAGAACCATGCCGTGTAATCATCAGTCTTGACTTTGGCATTCAAACATTAATGTCAAAGTACGGGCCATGCCTCTTTTCTAAAAACAAGACTGCTCTTTCTAGATATCATGTGATTTGTTTACTCATAAATTTAAAGTGGAGAAAGTAGGCCACGCCACTTACTATTTGTGCCATTTAATGACCACCTGGTAATAACTCACCTCCCCTTTGCCACCTAGGCCATCTTGTCTATTTCTACACTTTGTCTCTTCCTGGCTTTGTCTCTTTCTAGCTCCTTCAGCCCTCAGGGCTATCTTCTTGGTGGGTCACTGAGTTCCTTGGGCTCTTCTTTAAGCTTTTCAAAATCAATGACTATTTCATGAGCCTTAAAATTGACGTCTACGCACCCGTCACTATTTAAAAACCAATGGCTAGTTCACCATGCTTGATTTTGACATCTTTAGGCCCATCACCCCTTGGAATTCCTTCAGCCTTTTCCTTTCTTTTGGCTTCTTGTTTTGAACCCTCCTGAAGGGAAGGTGTCCCTTCGGCTTGGAGAAGTGCCTTTCTTTTGGCAGCTGAGAGTCCCCTGCAAGGCACCTACCCTTCAAGGTCCTCTAGCGGCCTTTTCTCTTCGACTATTTTCTTGCAGATAAAATGTCTGCAAGAATTATCTCACATGCTTCTTTTCTTCGGATCTTTTCCTCAAGTTTTTTCCTGCAACCGCTTTTCCCACAGAATTTTCTCCTAGCCACTTTTCTTGCAGACAAAAAGTTTGCAAGAATTATTTTTGACCACTTTGCTTGACCTTCAAAAATTTCTCTCGAGCTTTTCTCCCATGGCTATTTTTCCTCTGAATTTATTTGAACTTTTTGTCTGAAGGAATTCCTTTGGACAAAAAGTCTGAAAGAAATCGTTCTATGCCTTAGTCTTTTTGCTTGCTTTTCTTCAGGCTTTCTTGCTCATAGCCCTTCTAAATTTCTTTAGACTTTTGTCTGAAGGAATTCCTTCAGACAAAAAGTTTGAAGGAATTATGTCCTTGTCTTTTCTCTCGACTGCCTTCAAAAAGTGCCCTTTAGGAAAATTGAAAATGACCCTTCGAAAGGGTACTTCCTTTGCCTTAAATAGATTTCCAAAAGAAACTTACCTTTTCAACTTTTATTTGTGGCCTCTTTGCAAATGTTTCCTTCCCTCTGCAAGGGCACTTGAGTCCCAAACTACCCTCCATGAGGGCACTTGAAATGGTCCATTTTGTGCCTAAGTGTCAGGAACTCATTTCTACCTGTAGAGTCCATAGAAAACTTCCCTGTAGAGTTCATAGAAACACTTGCAGAGTTTGTAAAAATGCCTACAGAGTCCATAGAAACTTCTAAGACTTATGAAAAATAAAAAATGTAATGGCTCGGAATAGTAGGCAAAAAGGGGGCACCAATTTTGGCCTGCAGGACCAAAATGGTCAACAAATTGGTGACTCCCAGGGGAAGCATGCCTGCTGTGCTTAAAAACTAGTTTCCTTAAAATCTATTGGGCACGGAGTCAGAATGAAGCTTTGAAGAAAGGTTAAAAATAGCCTTGAGAGATCCTAGAATTAATCATGATATTTTACCCCAGACATAAGGGAAAACACACACAAGGCTAAAAACACTACTTGTGCAAACAACACTTTGGGAAATAGGAAAAGAAACTGAAAGCAAACTACTATATACAGTTAACTAGGTATATTTGCTTCCCTCTTAGATCAAAGGGAAAACTTATTAAGTCCCCTCCCTAGCTAGGAAACTTATGGTGCCATAAAAGTAGCTAAATGGAATGGAGAGTTGGTGACCTACTCCTCTTGCCTGTCACCTCGATTGGCTTGCATTTGAGTGGATCAAAATAAAACATGCTTCCAACATATATGTACTTTAATGTCCTTGGAAGCTTATCAAATTCTGGTCCTTCATGCTGGTTCATTTCACTAAGAAATCAATGGCTTTTGGCTCATCACCATAGGCCCTTTGATGTGCATAGTCCCTTTGCAATGCATCATGGTTTGACCCATTCCTTTCTGCTTCAATGAAGACCCTGTCAAACTCATCCTCTACTTCCTCTTAGCCTTCTTGAAGAAGGGTGACTATTTTGATGTCTGAAATGGAATCAAAAACTGATTTCTCATCCACAGAACATCACCCTTTTGTTCAAAGTTCTCTTCTTCAAGGCTTTCCTCAAGATGAGCAAGCCTCTCCTTTTCTTGCTCAAGGATCATAGTCTCTAGTTATTCAAAGACAACCATCTGATCCTCCTCCAACTTAGGCTCCTTGGCATAGTCATCCTCCTCATCAAAGTAATAAGGAAGTTCATCAAATAAAGGAGGAGAGAGCTCACCATGCTTATGTTCCTATTCATATTGTTGGAGCATCTGCATATATGCATTCCCTGTGTCTTCTCCATTGTCAATGATGTCTTCACAAGGAGCATCGATGATGATTTCTTCTTCATTGTCATGCATGATAGCCTCTTGAGAAGCTACAGATTGGACCTTTTCTTCCTCACTCACCTCTCTCAAAATAGGTTCCTCCTTGAGAAGGGGTGAAGTGAAAAAACCATGTGGAAGAGGAGGCAGTCCTTGAGCTAGAATCGAATGATTCTCCTCTTTCCATTTGGCTAGAACTTCATCTATATCAGGTATGGCTTGATCCCTCTCTTGGAGGTGTGTAGATGGGGTGTGTTTAGACATGTCCATCACACATTGGCTGAGGAATCTCACTCTAGACTCTAACTCTACAATTCTCTTGGCTATGTTTTCTTGAAAGATCCTTTCTTGGAGGTCACAAACATCATTATGATGAGTAGGAGTAGGTTCATCTTCTTCGAGGTTTTGAGAAAATCCTTTCTCCTTCTCCTTCCTGCCCCAAGATTCCACTATTTACTTCCAACTCATGACCTTGAGATTGGAATTTTACTCCTATGAACAGGCAAAAACTTTATCCTCTTTACAGTCCTGAGCTGGTTCATGATGTTCCTTCTTCCAGCTTGGGATTTGGAGATCATACTAAGATACTTGAGGAAGTTGGGGAAGGTTAGGGAGGGTCTGCTGATGTACAGGAAGCGCTGCTTCAAGAGAGATGTGTTGGTTCATGATGTTCCCTCCAAAAGAAGATTCAAAATCTAAGGAATTGAGAAGGTTCATCTCCATGGGAGGTTGCTCTAGTTCCCTTTGATGTTTAAAGGCTAGGTGCATGGGGTTAAGATTAGGATTTATTGATACATCGGATGAGCTAAAATGAGCAAGTGATATCTGATAGAAAGGATTTGGTGTAGAAGAGGGGGATTTCTTTAGAATAGGAGGGGGTGCATAAGGTTGAATGCCTTGCATGAATGGATTCCTCAATTTTGCTACCTCTTCTTCCATAGATCGCAAGGCTTGAGCTTTCTTGAACAAAAACTCTTTGTACATCAACTCTTGCTGATATCTATACCACTCATCTAATCTATCTATTTCCACCATTTGCTTCTCAAACTCCAGTGTTACTTCCATTATTATTGAAGGGAAACTAGGAGAGCTACTTGAGGTGATTGCATAAAGATCCTAAGCTTGATTAAAACCATATGAAGGAATACAAGGCCCATGATTTTGTGAAAAGGAATTATACATACAAAAAATAAGATTTCTTGATGGCACCTGGACTACTTAACCAACTAATTCAACTCGGAGTCACCATAGGTGTTGATGAAAAAAACCTCCAAAGGCTAGTTGGTTGAATAACACACCAACAATTCTTCAACTCTTTGGACACAACTTGTCCTAGTTGGTCCCACCGGGCATTTAGAAAATTGTTGACGCAGTAGATTACACCCTGGATAGGAGGCTGAGCTCCTGCCTTCCACACACAACAATGGAAACTCCCCTCTTGCCTGTGGGTATGACAAAATTTGGGGGAGAGTCTATAGATAAGGGCTAGCTCCCTTCGATGTATCTTTTAGGTCTTGTATTTCCTACTACTAACAAATAAATAAAAAAAGGGGGGGTTGAAAAGGGAGAAGGATGCTGAAATCATAACCTAAACCTAAACTAAAAAGGTGATACACCAAAAAAGTTGATCTACTTAGCTCAAACATATGCTTTTCACCAAGAAGAAGATGGAATACACTTCATCTAATGTGGGAAACTCTTCTACATCAGTGAGCTAGGGGTCCTCTGGAGATATAGGGAGGAAGAACTATCAAAGGTGTTATGAGACACACTATGGCAGCCTGTTCACATGCACCTATATTCCTGCTGTAGACACTTCTGGTAGACCTGTAGAAGAAGAAACTTCACAATGTACTAGACATACTGGAATCATTCTATGAAAGCATAAAACAAAATGACTTAACACAAAAAGAAAACATAGACATATGCTTGAGTGCAAGTTCAGATGGAGGTAAAAATTGCTAGGTCTTGATTCAAGGTAAAATCTGGTAGAGTTCTGCCTTACAAACCCAGAGATTTTTGGGTAGAGCTTTACCTTACAAGCTAAGAATATCTTTCTCAAAATGAGAATTTTAAAATATATAGAAAGAGGAGAAGTAAAGGCACCGATTTGGAAAAGACTTTGGCACTCTTTGACAAGTTGGCCCATGTGTGTTGAGATAATTGGGAAGAGGAAGTCACTATTGCTGATGTCATTCTTCTAGGAGAGGCCTGCTAGAACCATGTTGTGTAATCATTGGTCTTGACTTTGGCATTCAAAAATTAAAATTAAATCATGGGCCGTGCCTCTTTTCTACAAACAAGACTGCTCTTTCCAAATATCACACAGTTTGTCTACTCATAAATGCAAAGTGGAGAAAGCAAGTTGTGCTACTTACTATTTTTGCCATTTGATGACCACTTGGTAGTAAATTGCCTCCCCTTTGCCACCTGGGCCATCTTGTTTATTTTTTCACTTTGTCTCTTCTTGGATTTATCTCTTTTTGGCTCCTTCAGCCCTCAGGGCTATCTTCTTGGCAGGTCACTGAGTTCCTTGGGCTCTTTTTTAAGCTTTTCAAAGTCAATGGCTATTTCACGATCCTTAAAATTGACATCTGTGCACTTGTCACTATTTGAAAACCAATGGCTAGTTCACCATGCTTGATTTTGACATCTTCGGGCCTATCACCCCTTGGAATTCCTTCAGCCATTTCCTTTCTTTTGGCTTCTTGTTTTGAACCCTCCCGAAGGGAAGGTGTCCCTTCGGCTTGGAGAAGTTCATTTCTTTTGGTAGCCAAGAGTCCCCTGCAAGGCACCTACCCTTCAAGGTCCTTCAGCGGCCTTTTCTCTTCAGCTATTTTCCTATGGACAAAATGTCTATAAGAATTGTCTCGCCCGCTTCTTTTCTTCAAGTTTTTTCTCGCGACCACTTTTCTTGCAAAATTTTCTCTCGGCCACTTTATGTTAGGAGGCCCCTTATCCAACGGTAGCACAATTGATTACTTATATATGAGCAATTGAACACGGAAATTATACCAGAATGATTAAGAAACTAGAAACATGAGACAACAAAGAATTTGAGAGACAATACACACAATTGTATTAGATAATACTAGAAGAAAATACAAATAAGGAAGATGCCACTTCTCCCTCCACCTTAAAGGCTTGCCACACCTCAAGACCTTCTTCCCTCTCTCTCTTGCTCAACACAAAACCAACTCTAAAACCTGAGTTACAATCCATCCTTGAATGCTATAGCTGATCTCCTTGACCTTACACCTGTAGATCTCCTTGACCTTGCTTGCTTCAATGCTCTTACTTGATCAATATGATAATTACAATACATGCCTCATGGTTCTTTAAATAGAAATCCATGGTTACAAAAATAGACATCTAACTACTAAAATTAGACACACAGCTCGCGACTTAAAATAGTCTCTTAGCATGCAAACACTCGGTTTAACTAACTGACTGTTCGTAAATAGCAGTTCTGGACCGCACAGGCGACCGACGTCGGTCCCTGCTTGTCTGGTGCTGTCAACGTCGGCCGACTCTCTGCCATCACCGGTCTCCTTCTCCACTACATCTAACCGACGTCAGTCATACTACCAACGCCGGTGGCTTTGGTTCTTCAGCATCCTTTCTTCATGTGTGTGCAAACAGTTGAAGCTTTTAGCTCCACACCCTAACAATCTCCCACTTGGAGATAAACAGCTGCAACTTGTACCTGTACCTGTACACCATCTATTTTGTTTCTTAGGCCCTGTATCCCTCTTCAAAGTCACCCTTGAAGACCAACCACCACGCAAACCTGTGATGCTATATCTATCACCTATGCCACAAGAACTTTGCTGCTCCCAAATTCTTCATGACATACTTCTAAACCAACTCTACCCTTAGCTCAGAAGACTCCCTGTATATGCAACCCTACAAAAAGTAACACAATACAGTGACAAGATAATGTAGCTAATATTATCCAACCTGGTAAAGATAAAATACAATGGTCAAACCTCCATTGCCCTACAGCTGACTCAAGACCATATACCATAGCCTTCTATCTCAGATGTCCATCCACTCTCTTCTCTAAAACGGGAATCCATCCCTCTATATCTAGCTGACAACTCCACCAAAAAGTACCTATTTGGCTCTAATCCAAGGACTCACACTCCTCATCCATGTCAAGCTCCCACTATTTTTGGATTCTACCTGCATTGCTTCCTCCATCTTCCTAGTTCAAGACTATCAGAAAGCAATATAAAGAAGGTGAACAACGAATATGAGGTTCACATACCTTTTCTGACCTCTGTATGGGTGTTTGAGACTCATAGATCCACCCAACATCCATTCCAGTGACCGATCTCGGCCAACTCTCAGTCTGCTCCCGACCAATGTCGGTTCCCTGCACTGATCCTGACTGCCGACGTTGTTACCCCTGGCCGACGCCGGTGTCCCCCCTGCCGACGTCGGTCCTGATGACCGACGTCAAACTTCTCCTGCCTGACCTACTGACCTTGCTGGTCTGCACATGACCGAAGCCGGTGTCTGGATGACCGACGTCGGTTCCAAGTAACCGACATCGGTGCCTGTGTGTTCCTGTGAGTGATGAATTCTTCATCTGTGAGCTCTTCTTGGATCAAGTCTCTATCCATGCTGCCCTACTCAGATTTATTTACTACCTGTAACTATTCTAAGGCCTTCATCTCCTCCATAAACACCAAGACATCCCTGTTCTTGTCAAAAGCCTCAAATTTCCTTTTCCTGCAATGAATTCTATCCATGCCTTCTGAGTTTGAACACATACCTTTTGAGTCAAGAACTTCCATTTCCTTCTTATTCATGTGACCCTGCCTAATAGACCACATCTTCGAATCTGCACTAGAAGTGGAATCAGTAGTACAAGTAGATAGATAAAGAGAACCTACTTTCTTACCTCTTGCTAAAACAAGTGCTCCCTTGGTAACCTTCCAAGAATCTGCTGTGAGGGTTATTGTGCATCCCTCATCTCCCAACCTTCCTACAGAAATCAGACTCTGCTTCAGAATTGGAACATGCATGACCTCCTTCAACACCCATGTGTTGTCAATCTGCAATCTCAGCTGCACTTTCCCTTTGCCAACTATCTGACAAGGCGTACCATCCCCTAAATAAAGAACTCCAAAATCTCCCTGTTCATACTCATGAAACAAATCTCTGTTTGGGGATGCATGAAAAGATGAACCAGAATCTAATATCCATGATCCTACGTGACTATCCAAAGAAAGTATGAGAGCATCCTGTACCACAATGTTTGCATCCTTTGCTTCTTCCATACCTGCATGTTGATTCTCTTTATCTCTCAACCAACACTCCTTCTTTATATGTCCTTTCTTTCCACAAAACCAGCAGGTAATACCTTTAGACTCGGATCTCCTTCCCGACCTTGGTTTCCCTTGCTCAATCTTCTCCTTTTGCCTCCCTCTGCTTTCTGCACTTAGAGCATTTCCTGATGATTCACCTGTGCTTCTCCTGCATATTTCTTCATTCAAAATCACACTCACAACATCATCAACCTTTAAGATTTTAGAAGCAGATGCAGAGTTACTTACTGCCATAACCATACCATCCTAACTTTCAGGCAAAGAACATAAAATCAAGAGAGCTTTTACCTCATCATCAAAAACAATGTTGACTGAAGCTAATTGGTTTACCAAACCATGGAAATCACTGAGATGAGTATGTACCAAACCTCCTTCCTGCATTTGTAAAGTAAATAGCTGCTTCATAAGGTATACCTTATTAGAAGCCGAGGGCTTTTCGTATAAATTTGCAAAGGACTTTATCAACTCTTCCGTTGTTTTGCACTGTGATAAGCTGGAAATCACAGAAGCTCCAAGACTCAACCTTATGGAACCAAGAGCCTTCTGATCAAGAACACTCCATTCTTCATCCTTCATATCTATGGGCTTGCATGCAACCCCACCCAACGGTAAGTATAGATCCTTCTGATACAGATAGTCCTCAATCTGCATCCTCCAGTGTTGATAATTCTTGCCGTTAAACTTCTCCATTCATAGCTTGCTTTCTTCTGCCATTGCTGAACTCCCACTCAATTAGAAAACCCTGTGAATGACCTGTAATAAAAAACAATAACCTGCTTCCTGCAAACCGTAGCTCTGATACCAACTGTTAGGAGGCCCCTTATCCAACGGTAGCACAATTGATTACTTATATATGAGTAATTGAACATGGAAATTATACCAGAATGATTAAGAAACTAGAAACATGAGACAGCAAAGAATTTGAGAGACAATACACACAATTGTATTAGATAATACTACAAGTAAATACAAATAAGGAAGATGCCACTTCTCCCTCCACCTCAAAGGCTTGCCATACCTCAAGACCTTCTTCCCTCTCTCTCTTGCTCAACACAAAACCAACTCTAAAACCTGAGTTACAATCCCTCCTTGAATGCTATAGCTGATCTCCTTGACCTTACACCTGTAGATCTCCTTGACCTTGCTTGCTTCAATGCTCTTACTTGATCAATATGATAATTACAATACATGCCTCATGGTTCTTTAAATAGAAATCCATGGTTACAAAAATAGACATCTAACTACTAAAATTAGACACACAGCTCACGACTTAAAATAGTCTCTTAGCATGCAAACACTCGGTTTAACTAACTGACTGTTCGTAAACAGCAGTTCTGGACCGCACAGGCGACCGGCTTCGGTCCCTGCTTGTCTGGTGCTGCCGACGTTGGCCGACTCTTTGCCGTCGCCGGTCTCCTTCTCCACTGCATCTGACTGACGTCGGTCATACTACCGACGCCGGTGGCTCTGGTTCTTCAGCATCCTTTCTTCATGTGTGTGCAAACAGTTGAAGCTTTTAGCTCTACACCCTAACACTTTACCCGTGGACAAAACATCCGCAAGAATTATTTTTGACCACTTTACTTAACCTTTAAAATTTTCTCTCAAGCTTTTCTCTCATAGCTATTTTTATTTCAAATTTCTTTAGACTTTTTGTTTGAAGGAATTCCTGTAGACAAAAAGTCTGAAAGAAATCGTTCTATGCCTTAGTCTTTTTGCTTGCTTTTCTTCAGGCTTTCTTGCTCATAGCCCTTCCAAATTTCTTGGGAATTTTTTCTGAAGGAATTCCTTCAGACAAAAATTCTAAAGGAATTGTCCTTGTCTTTTCTCTTGACTACATTCAAAAAGTGCCCTTTGGGAAAATTGGAAATGACCCTTCTGAAGGGTACTTCCTTTGCCTTAAACAGATTTCTGAAAGAAACTCACCTTTTTAGATTTTCTATGTGGCCTCTTTGAAAATGTTTCTTGCCCTCTACAAGGGCACTTGAGTCTTGAACTTCCCTCTGTGAGGGCACTTGAAATGGTCCATTTTGTGCCTAAGTGTCAGGTACTCATTTCTACCTGTAGAGTCCATAGAAAACTTCCCTGCAGATTTCATAGAAACACCTGTAGAGTCTGTAGAAATGCCTACAGAATCTGTAGAAACTTCCAAGACTTGTGCAAAATAAAAAATGTACTAGCCCAAAATAGTAGGGGAAAAAGGGGGACTGATTTTGGCCTGCAGGACCAAAATGGTCAACAGATGGACAACTTGACTCCCATGTTGATTTTGTTGTCAATTTGGCACCTCATTTTGATGATATTATTAATATTCATTGGGAAGATATTTTACAAATTTCATCAATGGATGTAACTAACATGGATTTTGGAGTCACAAAATTTATATCTCTTGGTTTTGGGGTCCCTCCTTAGTGGCTCCCTTGAGTATGGTGTTGGAAAGAAATGATAATAAGGAAATTTCTAGGTTAGGGACACTCTTAATATAATGGGTAAAAATCCATATCTCTTGATAGGACCAAGATTAATTAAAATAAATTTGATGATGGTTTGGAGCCACTTAAGGATTCAAATTCTAAGCTCCCCTTAGTGGAAAATTAGGTAATTAAAATCAATAAAAATCCAAGGGTTGCTAGTAATTTTTTTAGTTCACTGTCTACAAGATCATAATTAATAATGGTTCATAGGCTACTTGTGGTGGGAAACCACTTGTGTTAGAGGTATAATCACTGAGAAGGGGTGGGGGTGAATTAGTGAGCCTAGACATTTCAATTTCAATTCCAATCCTTTTAAACTATCAAACAATCAACACATATCAAATTGATCAAGTAACATTAACAAGAGAGCTCATTCATTCAATTCATACATAAGATCAAACACACAACAAATAGTTCTTGTGAGAAACCCTCATGGGAAATAAAACCCAATATTAAACTTGAAACACATGGAATACTTTTCCTATAAGAAATTATAAAGAAGATATTGATCAACTCCTTTAGACCATAAAACCTTGATCAAATCCTCATGACCAAAGACCTTTAATGAAACACCTATTTCATAGGGAGTAACTAACCCTAAGGAAGATCAAGTCCTTTAGACCCTCTTTTGAACACCTCCACCTTAAAAATGATGTCTTCAACACTTGATGATGGGTTTTTGATTATCTAATCCCTACATAAATTCCCTCTCTATCTCATATAAGCCTCTCACACAGGCATGCCACAATCTCTCTCCTTCTTTACTCAAACTATCCTCATATGCATACTTAAACCTCTTCGCATATCCTTAAAATTTAAGAGCACTATTCTAACCTTAGAAATATGACCTATTTGTCATACATAGTCATCAATATGATCTACTTATTAACCCATCTACTGGGCACATCTACTCTTCTCTATCCTTCACTTCAAGGAACACACTTCTCACATAAGTCTCTCTCAAAGAATCTAGAAACCAACACCTTTGGTTTCACCATTTATAGAGCTTTCATGAATTATCATGTCCAGAATCTTCCTTTTCAGCCATAACACATGCCTTCACCCTTAAGACATCTACATGGGTCACCTTAAAGCAAAACCCTCTTTAAAATAGGCCTAAGTCACCTTTTAGGTCCTATGAAGATCCATTCAAATCTTTGACACTTATTTGAGAAAACTAAGAAAATAGGACCACTTAAAAATACATGAACCCATTCCACATGACCCCTTTGACATGCTCAAATGATCACAATCACCAAAACATTCTTCTGCTAAAGCACAATTTGCTTAAACAACATTATGTGCATACAATCACCATGAATGAATACACAATCACCTTATAAGCCTTTGTTCATACTAATTATGGATTATTCAAATCTCCAAAAAATATATAGATTGTCTTCATGGATTCTAAAACACTCTCAAATAACTAGCTCATCTTGAAACATCGAAATACCATCATGAACAACTTAATTACCCTTCGTAGGTTACTTGTAGAACATATTCGAACAAACAATAAACTTTAGAGATTAATATATTTCTTTGTACATAAATTCATACCTTAAAATATATATTTCCATATTAACCTTGGAGTCCTCTACAAATTTGCTTTTTATTGCATGGTCAAATTTTACACAGATCAAAAGTTATGGCTCAAAAAGTAGACACTAGTATTTCCTTTGTTAAATTCAAATATTTGAATTCAAACGATCATAGTTAAACTTTGGACACCATGCTATCATATTGTGTCCTCACTTCTTATATTAATCATGTATCATTGATCTTATTTTAACTTTAACTTGGCTATAATTTTAAACATCGAATAGTTGACCTCATCTCATGCAATCTTACAATCTTGACCATTTACTCACCATCGATCTCTTGTATGTAGCTCGATATTTCCCTATGTTAAATATTGGACACCTTGAAATCATCTCATTCAATACACACCATTTATTTGTATATGTATGAACATCCATTCACTATTGGATCTTGGAAGAAGCTTAGTATTTATCTATGCTTGATTTTAAACTTCAAACACTTATCTTCATCTTGCTACTTCTAAACACCTTGGAATAAATGTGTTCCATTTATCTCTTCAAGGGTTTCTCAAAATTTACCTTGTTCATATTTGAATAAGTATGGAAACCTTTGCAATTTGTCTGTAAAGTCAAATTTGTACCTTCGTATCTTTTACTTCACTCAAGTGCATGCTATGAAACTTGGACCATATGATATCCTCATATAGGAGAATCTAACCATATATCAATCTACTCCTAGAACCCTCATGCATGTGATATATAATGCTATTAATATTCTCACTTATATTTTTATGCCACATAGCTAACTATGACAAGAACTTCTTATAAGGCCAAATTTACACATGCATATCTTTTGATGCACTTCATCGCATGATCTAAAATTTAGTGCATATAAACTAGGTAAAATACTGAACAAAATGATATGATCAACTTCTAAAAATACCACATGTGTGGAATATAACTTCATCAATATGCTCACTTAGTTTTTATTTCCATATGAAAATTTGGCTAAGTATGGAAAAACACTGTCAAACTACTTGGGAGCCCAACTTTTTACTTGCATATATTTTGTTGTGCTTGGTTGCATGACTTAAGATTTAGTGCATAGAAACTAGACATAATACTAAACAAAACCATGTGACCATTTCCTCCTGACACCTCTGTGTGTGGAAATAATGACATTATCATCAACATGCTTACTTGACTCTATTTGAACATAGAAAATACTTGTCAAATGCATGAGAGTCCAACTTTGCACCCACATATCTTTGATTTTGCTTTATCGCATGACTTGATATTTAATTCATAAAAATTGTAGAATAATGTGATCAAAAAAATATGACCAACTCCCCTTGACTCATCCACATGTGGTAATTATGATGTCATCAAACTACCTACTCATATTTTCTACCACTAGACCTAAAATGTCTAGATGAAAACTATGGACTACCAGATGAATTACACTTATGCACACAAGCTCTCTAATAATCCTTGAACACTTTATAGGACCCACTTCACATTCTCAATACATCAGACTCATCCCTAATAATCTCTAACCATTTCAAAATAGAAGATCAACCAAGCCTCCTTCAAACATACTAGGACAAATAAATTGCACACTTTGTCATTATTACGTAGACTATCAAGAAACTTCATCCACTCACATGGAAACCTCCATGAAATCATTAATAACTTTTAACAATCTCCCCCTTTGTCATTGATGTCAACAACCATCATATAGCAATATATAACTCACCTTCTTTCTCTCTGTTCAAGCTCTCCATAATAAGAACTTTTTCCCCCTTTGACACAATGAAAAAGTGGGAACCAACTAATATTGAGGACCTAAAAATACTAAAAATAGGATAAGACCACCTTAGAAAGATGATACAAACTTCCCCTTACTTGAGCGTACTTCTTCTTGTCTTGACAATTTCTTGTTGCTCCATGCCAACACTCTCTTCAGCCAAGCACTATAACCAATGAAGAAAGAACACACAAAAACACTAAAATCTGATGGAACTCACCAATAAACATCTGAGAGGGAATCCCCCTAAGATTTCTACGCCATAAAATTACTTGAGCATCTTTAGATCTCCATACACCATGAAGAACCACTATACAGGCTTATTAGCCTTCTCTCTCAAACCACCTCAAAGACCACCAACATAACTTAATTCCACTCACCAAATAGAAAACATGATTTAAACCAACTAGATAACTCACCTTGAAATACTCATGCCTTGCTATTTTGGATAAATTCAAAAAAAAACACTCTTCTTACTAAACTTGCCTTGTCTCCTTGTAGCCCTACCTAAAACTTGTAAAGCCCACAAATTTTAGTAGACACACCATCAAGACCTAAAAATTCATATATGGATAACTCTCATATGCCCCCTTAAACACACTAG
The DNA here is from genome assembly GCA_037957365.1 of Torreya grandis. Lineage (NCBI taxonomy): Eukaryota > Viridiplantae > Streptophyta > Pinopsida > Cupressales > Taxaceae > Torreya > Torreya grandis. The sequence continues at coordinate 1,685,928 of JARHVA010002859.1, forward strand.
TTTGAAACACCTAGATTAGCCTATACAACATACTTCATTCATAAACCAACTTGCTAATTAGGCCTCCATCTTGACAAAAACATGAAAATTTTGAAAACCACAAACCTTCAAATCTCTATAAAGATTGATTTGACAACACTTTTGGCCCATTCAACCTATTAATAATCCTAAGACATCAAATCATAAAGCATACCACTTTTCTATCATAACCTAAAACATTATAAACTTAAAACAAATAAGGTCAATAGACCTCCTTTTGGTTAATGCCCACCTCTAAAACTTCTTGCACACCTAGAGACAACCATTACACACTTCTGGACTAAGATTTGAGCTTCCAAACCTTTGGGAACTTATACATCCTATAACCCATTTTAGGCCTACTTGCCCTTAAACCAAAATTGAGAAAACTAAGAGCACTAAAAAATTTCTAATTTGACTTCAACATACCTTTAGACCACAAAACCATTTGGAAACCTTAAATTTGACTCTACAAACTAAGCATATACAACTATCAACATCATTATATCACTCTAACATCACCACAACATATCTTCCACCTGGGCATACCTGCTCCAACTTAAAAACACTCATCTTTAGCCTTCTAAGACCATCTGAAGAACACTATAACAACACTTGCTTCTCCAATGAAAGGAGTCTCTTAAGAAGCATATATAGAGACATCCTTTACACCATAATTCTCTAAAACAAGGTGAATCTAGGAGTGGCCCACATCTCCTCAGTAACCACTATAATCTCTTATAACTATAAGACATCTTACTCTTATTCTTCTTCTATTGAATCTGAATTATGACAACTGGTTCTTTTTCTATATCACTATCCTCTTCTAAGATGTAATTGACAACACATGGAACAACTATGGAATCTTGACATACCTTTTCATTTGAAGAATTAACCTTGAAATTTAGAACCTCATCACTAAGTACTGACAATTGATGTTCTTTGAATGATACTTGCTTAGTAATAATAGGATGTTCATTTGGATCCATACACATCTTAGAACTTGCCTCAACCAACACCTTGGTCTTTTCCCTGAGCTTTATCTCTTCATTGTCAACATGAGCATAAAATGAGAGCCCTTGGAACTCTTTAACTTCTATAACATTCTCCACCATATAAAATAAATTACTTGGACTTGTAGTCTCATCATGACTCATACTTACCACCTTTGGTCTCCATGAGTTAACTTGCCTTCTACCTTGCACTCTAGGATCCTGATAAAACCTATTCTATCTTGTAGGCCTTTGATTTTAGAATCTATAAATGTGACCAATATTTTCATAGTTGTAGCACATAATACCCCTTGATGGAAAATTATTTTATCTTACCTTATTCGGATAAAAACTATCAATGTGTCTAATATCATGATAATTAAAACAAACTACTCTTTTTGAAGAAGACTTACCTTGCCTTTCCTTATTTAGATAATGCTGAGCAAAGTGTCCCCAATTAAGACAATTTAAGCACTTAACCTTCCTCATGCATTTTGACTAATGACCCAATCATAGTCTCATGCAAACTTATTTCTAACAGGTCTTCTACATTCTCTAGCTCTATGCCCAAATTGATTATAAGTATAACAAAAACCATTGAAATTTTCATACTAATGGTATTTGGTTGTTTGATCTGATCTATATTCATTATACCAACCTTAATTCCTTATTTGATGATTTATCTTCAAAATTTGATCCACCTTTCTCTCATTGACATTCATTTCAACTTGAGAAGAAACTTTGGGATCTTCATTAAAACCCAATCCAAATCTATCACTAGCTGAATTTTGAATTTTTAGGCTATCATTTAGATTATTAGAAATTTTATCAAACTTGACAAATGATTTCACCTTGCTTTCATACTTCTCTAACTCATCTTTTAAAGATACAATCTCAAAATCATACTTAAGAATTCTTTTTCTTTGGCTCTTAGACTTGTAGACATAGATTCCAACTTAGAATTAAGAAACATGACAACACCTTCATGCTCTCTAGAGTATTCAACCAATCTTACCTCAAACACATTTATTTTTTATTCATAGTCCTTGGGTTTAGATTTCATCTTCTTATTGATCTTCTTCTCAATATTAATTTTTTCAAGAGCATTTGTCAATACAGTAAAATAGTCCACCTCATCTTCATCATCATCTGAATCACTCCAAATAAACTCCTTTTGATGTGAGCAACTACCTTCCTCATCCATGAATAGGTCTTCATCTTAAATAAGACCATCATATTCATGATCATACTCTGAGTCATTGACTTCACTCTCATTTAATGAACTATAATTTTCTTTGGTGTAAAGACTCTTCTTGTCCTTGAAGTACTTCTTCTTGTTGTCAAACCTTCTGAACCCCTTTTTTCTTTTATCAGACTTGAATGATCTCTTGCCATCATCATGACCTTGATCATGATCTTCATCGTAATCCTTAGTATAATTATGAGGGCACTTATTATCAAAATCTCCTACCTCTCCATAATTGAAGCATTTGATGTGTATTTTACCCTTATACTTACATGAACCTATTTTCTATTTCCTTAAAATCAAAGCAATTAGTTCATCTTCATTTGTATCATAAATGTCATCCTTATTTAGTTTCTTACCTTGGAACTTATTCTTTGGATTCATCTCTATCTTGAATCTTTCTTCCTTCTTTGGTGGTATATCATCATTCTTCCTCATCTCATAGGTAGTAAGGGTGCCATGAAATTGATCCATCTTTAACTGAGTAAGATCACGACTTTTTTCTATAGTAGATACTTTTAGAAAAAATTTGAGGGATATAGACCTTAATACATTTTGAAATATAGTAGCCTCTTCAAGGTTCTCTCAAAGACCTCTGATAATGTTCACAATCTCATCAACTCTCTAGATAAAGGATGCCACAAAATCTTCTTCAATCAACTTGAGACTTTCAAATTGCCTTCTGTGAGTTTGCAACTTAGCAAGCTTGACCTTTGAATATATTTCATAAGTTATTTGCATTTTTTCCCATTTCTCTTTAGTAGATTTACAATGGATTACCTTGGTGAAATTAGTCTCTATAAGACCATGAGTAATGACATTCATTTCCTTATAATTATTCACAAATAACTTCTTGTCTATAACACTAGATGGAGGAGTAGTAGGAATAACATAACCATCCATAACAAATTGCCATACATCAAACCCTAGGGACATAATGTATGTTCTCATCCTTGTACTCCAAAAAGCATAATGGATCCATTAAAAATCAGTGTTTTCTTAGTAAATAAACCTCCTTGACGACTTCCCATATTGTACCTTGGATCACCTTCAAGCTATCAAGCCTTTACCAAAGGACCTGCTCTGATACCAATTATAAGAGGTACAATCACTAAGAAGAGGGGGGAAATCAATGAGCCTAGATATTTTAATTTTAATTCTAATCCTTTCAAACTATGAAACAATCAACATATATCGACTTGATCAAGTAATATTAACAAGAGAGCTCATTCATTCAATGCATACATAAGATCAAACACACAAGACATAGTTCCTATGGGAAAATCTCATGGGGAATAAAACCCACTCTCAATAATACAACACATTGACTAATTATCCTATAATAAATTACAAACAAGATACTAATTAACTCCTTTAGACTAGAAAACCTTGATTGAATCCTCCTGACCAAAGGCATTTAGTGAAACACTTATTTCACAAGGAGAAACTACCCCTAAGAAAGATCAAGTCCTTTAGACCCTCCTTTAAGCACCTCCACCTTAGAACTGATGTCTTAAACACCTAATGATGGATCTATTGTTATCTAATCCATACACAAACTCCCCTCTATCTCATATAGGCCTCTCACATAGGCATGCCACAATCTCTCTCCTTCTTTACTCAAACTATCCTTATATGCATACTCAAACCTTTTTACATATCCTCAAACTTCAAGAGAACTATTTTAACCTAAAAAATATGACCTATAGGTCATACACATAGTCATCAATCTGATCTTATTATCAACCCATCGACTGGGCACATCTACTCTTCTTTATCCTTTGCTTCAATGAACACACTTATCATACAAGCCTCACACAAGTCTCTCTCAAAGAATTTAGAAACTAACACATTTGGTTTCACCATATATATATATATATATATATTTAATAAATTATCATGTCCACAATATTCCTTGTCATCCACAACATGTGCCTTCACCCTTAAGGCATCTACATGGGTCACCTTAAATCACAACCCTCTTTCAAATAGGCCTAAGTCACGTTTTAGGTCCTATGAAGACCCATTCATGTTTGACACTTATTCAAGAAAAATATGAACATAAGACCACTTCCAAATGCATGGACTCATTCCACATGACCCCTTTAACATCCTCAAATGATCATAGTCACTAAAATATTCTTGTACTAAAGCACAATTTACTCAAACAACATTATGTGCATATAGTCACCATGAAAAAACACATAGTCACATTACAAGCCTTTGTTCATCTGATTATAGATTGGTAAATATCCAAAATCCATACAGATGGTCCTCATGGAGTCTACACCATTCTTTAATATCTAACTCATATCAAAAAATCAAAATACCATCATGAATAGCTTAATTACCCTTCTTGGGTTACTTATAGAACACAATCAAATAAATAGTTAACTTTATAGCTCAATATATTTGTCTATACATACATTCAAACCTTTAAATATATATTTATAGATGTACCTTATAGTCCTCTACAATTTTTCATTTTACTACATAGTTAAATTTTGCATAGATCAAAAGTTATGGCTAAAAAACTAGACACTAGTCTTTCTTTTGTTAAATTCAAATATTTGAATTCAAATGGTCATAGTTAAACTTCAGAAACCATGTTATCATATTTTGTCCTCATTTCTTAGATTAATCATATACCAATGATTTTATTCAAACTTTAACTTGGCTATACTGCTAAACATCAAACAGTCGACCTCATCTCATGTAATATTTCAATCTTGACCACATACACACTACTAATCTCTTATATGTAGCTCATTCTTTACCTATGTTAAACATTGGACACCTTGAAATAATCTCACTCAATACACACCATTGATATGCATATGTATGAACATATACTCACCATTAGATCTTGAAAAAAGATTGATATTTATCTCTACTTGATGTTAAACTTCAAATACTTGCCCTCATCTCACTACTTCCAAACATATTGGAATAAATGCACTCCATAAATCTCCTCAAGCATTATTCTAACTTTTCCTTGTGCACATTTTAATAAGTATGGGAACCTTTTCAATTTGTCTATAAAGTCAAATTTTCACCTTAATATCTTTTGGTTTGCTCAAGCACATGATCTAAAACTTGGACCATATGATCTCCTCACATAGGATAATCTAACCATAAGTCAATCTGGTCCTAGAAGCCTCATGCATGAAATATATAACTTCATTAATCTTCTCACTTATATTTTTTGCCATAGAGCCAACTATGTCAAGAACTGCTTAGAAGGCCAAATTTACACATGCATATATTTTGATGCACTTCATCACATGATCTAAAATTTAGTGCATATCAACTAGGCATCAAAATGAACAAACCCATATGATCAACTTCTCTTGAAACTACCAAACATGAAAAATATAACCTCATCAATATGCTTACTAAGATTTTCTTACCATATGCAAATTTGGTTATGGGAAAACATTATCAAACTACCTAGGAGCCCAATTTTTCACTTGCATATATTTTGTTATGCTTGGTCACATGACCTAATATTTAGCAAAAAATAACTAAATACAATAGTAAACAAACCCATGTGACCATTTCCTCCTGACACTTCTATGTGTGTAAATGCTGACATCATCAACATGATTACTTGGCTCTATTTAAACATAGAAAATACTTTTCAAAATGCTTTAGATCCCAAATTTGAACCCACATATCTTTGACTATGATTCATCGCATGTCTTGAAACTTAGAATATAGAAACTAGGGACTAATGTGATCATTACAATATGACCAACTCCCTTGACTCATCCACACATGGTAATTATGATCTCATCAAACTTCTTACTCAAATTTTCTACCACTAGACGAAAAATGTCTAGATGAAAATTATGGAATACCAAATGAATTCCACTTATACACACAAGCTCTCTAATCATCCTTGACCACTTGATAGGACCCCTTACACATTATCAGTACATTAGACTCATCCTTAATCATATTTAACCATGCCAAAATAGAATATCAACCAAGCCTCCTTCAAGCATACTAGGACAAACACATTGCACAATTTTCATTGTTACTTAGACTATCAAGGCAATTAATCAACTCACATGGACACCTCCATGACATCATTGACAACTCTCCAATAACTTGCTCAAAAATTACAATCAAAACATAAGTAAAGATGGAAATAGGTAATCAAAGGACCTTAGAAACCTTTTTTTTGGGTGGTAGGGACCCCCTCCACCAAGGTACCATGAAACTCTTGATTTAGAAAGTCAAGGGATTAAACTCCCTTAACAACTGTCAATTATTAAAGTGAATCCTTAAGGAGGAAAAAATAGATATCCTTCTTCAATAAATAAATGTGGATAATATTGTATTTAAATATTTAGTTAGGAGTGCTTGGAAAAACTATGATTGGGTGGAAGTGGAGGAAAGAGGCAGTGTTAGTGTCCTTGGAGTGCCTAGAATATAAAATTTATTAAAGGTAAGGTCATCTCTAAATATTCCTACAGTTTCAATTTATTTTTTAATTCATATCAAGAGGAATTAAATTTCATCTTGTCCAACGTATATAGTCCAATTCATACTAACCAAAAGAAATAATGCTCAAAGGATATTGAGAAACTTAGGTGGTCTCATCCAAATCTGAAATGGGCCATTGGTGGGGATTTAAATTTAATTCTATAATTAAATGAGAAACTAGGGGGGAATTCAAATCTACCTTAAATACTATGGAATTTAATGATTTTTGTGTAAACTATGGATTGTTAGATATTGAAATAAAATAGAGTTTATTTTCTAGGAATAATCTAAGGAAAGGAGACCTGGGTATCCAAGAAAGGCTTGATAGATTTATTCTCAACCTTTAATAGAGGTTTGATAAATTTTGGTTCAACCTAGACATCCTACTATTTTCTTACTCATATCATTGGCTAGTTTTCCTAGTGGTAAAATTGTATTTTAAGCCTAAGGGGATCCATTTAAAAAATGGAAGTTATGTGGTTATAATATTAGGAGTTTTCACCCATCCTTAAAAAGTGGAAAACAATAAAATAAAGAGGATGATAAAGATGAATTCTTTGCTCAAAACATAAATAATGTGAAATATGAAGTGAGGTAATGGAACAAGAAAAACTTTGGGAACTAATTATTAAAAAGAATCAATTGATACTGATTAAAGAAACATTAAAAAAATAGTCATGGAGAATGGTATAAATGAGGATAGTTCAACCATGGAAAAAGAATTGTTATTGTAATTGAAATAGATCTCAAAGATGGAAGAAATGCATTAGAAGTAAAAGTCTATGGTGAATTGGCTAAATGGAGGAGATAAAAATACAAAATTATTCCATGTGGACACAATTGTAAGAAGGAAATTAAAGGATATTATACAAAATAGGATTGATAATCTTTTTCTTCCCTTTAGATTTTTTTAAAAAAAAGAAGGAAATCAAGGAGATATGGTCTAAATCCTTAAAGAATATGTTATATGGGGTGGATGAGGGCCATAACTTGAATAGAGATAATATAATTATTACAAAGGATAATTTATAATTAATGAAACCATCTTCAAAAGAAGAAGTCCATAACGCTATTTGTGTTATGGGTAGAAATAAAGATCTTGGGCCAAATGGTTTCCAAGTTGGGTTATTTTAGAAGTTATAGCATATCATTAGAAAGGATGTATGGGAGGTTTTGGAAGAATACATAAGAAATAAAGTGGTATTAAGGTAATGTAATTCCACATTCCTCACCCTCATCTATAAAACTAGTAAAGATAAGTTTTTAAAATTCTATAGATCTATTTTTCTATATAACTCCATCTATACATTTTTTACAAAATTTATAGCATCTTGAATGAAACTTTATATGAAATCCATCATCTCCATAGATAAAAGTGGATATTTCAAAGGGAAATAAATCCTATATGGTATTATTATTTTTCATGATGGTATTCAATCTATCATCCATTGAAAGGAAGTAAGCATGATAATCAAGTTCAATAAATCCTTTGATTAGGTCAATTGGAAGTTCCTTATACAATTCTTAAGGAAATATAGGTTCTTTGAAGATTTGATCAAGCTCATCTTCAATTACATCTAAATAACCTCATACTTGGTTCTTATATATTAATTTTATCCTAGATACTTTCAAGCCTTGAGTGGCATGAGACAAGGCAACCCCATCTCTCCCTCCCTTTTCATCATTTTGGTTGAAGCATTAGGAAGGCTACTAAATAATTTTTTTAGTAGGGGTTATTTAAAAGGCTTGGAGATTATCTCTAGATTGGGTTCTATTGAAGTGTGTTTTATACACATAAAATATAATTAAGGGGTAAGACCTTCTCCTTTTAGAATTGGTGACTAATCACTCTAAGGCACAAGTTACAGGTATTTGATTTTATAAATAACCATGTGGTGGAATAGTGGTTGACTAAGATAATTATTTACCTCATATGGTTTAGATATGGTTAATGCCTAACATCTAACCTAAATATTCTAAGATTTAACCTAAAATGGAATTAATAATCTAAACTAAGGCTTATTGGGTCAAAATGAACATAATAATAAGGAAGGATAAGGAAAAAATAAGGGGTTCCATGACTTATATTGAAGAATAAACCCTTCAAAGTTGACTATATATACTAGGCTGATTATATATCAGTAACTAATATCTGATGTAAGTTGGTTGTAAGCACAAAAAACAAACATAGTGAAGAGTCTAAGGAAATAGTTTCATAATAACCCAATGATCATAATCAAAGACATTATAGGCATAGAAATGTTAAGCATATTCAAGTCACTAAAAAAGTGTAAATATGATCTATGATCATAAATCTGATAAGACTAACACAATGTTCACTATGATCACTACAATAAAACACATACACATACTTTATACAATAATGGCAACTTAATGTAAATTATTCAAAAAAACCACTAAAATTTGGAAGACAAAAAAAATTCTCACAAACTCGAACAATAACAAAACTTTCCCACTTCCTTTAATTTTCCAAAATTTCTTTTCTATTTATAATGAATATGACTAATGTATAAATAGGCTTTTAATGGTCACAACCTCATCTTCAAATCATGTTTCATGTTTGTAAAATCTATAAATAAATTGTCTTAATTTATCTCAAAGGATTTACATGTACAAAAAATTTATTGACATAAAAGAAAAGACAAATATCTAATTCCAAAATTAGACAAAAAGTCACTTTGTGGTGCCCAATATGTTTTAGTTGTAATTGGGCTTGAATTAGTTGAGACTCCAATTGAATTTTTAGACTAGTACCCAAAAGTCATCTAATCTAAAAAATATATATATCCTAAAATTTAGAATAAGTGCTTTATTGAGAGATATTTCCAAAAGTGATTGGTATATATACATGATCAACCCTCATTCATTCCTCACTTGGAAATAACATACAATTCACAAGGAAATATACCAGGAAGCACTCAATCAAGAATTTAATTGTGAAAACCTACCCTATTTGTCCTTATTTCCATATTAGTCACAAAATCAATAATTCCATAGGTCTTTGGCATTCAAGAATCATCCCATGAGCCATATTTTCCAAGTTACAAGCTAGGTTACTACATGTATTTACTTATCACACATTGCATCTTTGTGCACACATAAGCCAACATGTATAGGAGAAAAACATAAGTTTGATGACCTATTTAGAGTATTATCTATGTAGGAAGTTCCCATTGATAGAGGGGTCCTTAGGACAACTTGACACTATGATCCCACTAACCCATTTTTATGATAGTCATTGAAAGGGTGAAAATATATGGTTTTGATAATTTGACAAAGAGTTACAACATGTGCACATTATATGAAGACATCAAAATAAAGGTGATAAAAAACCTAGAAGGCTCTATTTGGTCACATATAGATACAATCATTATTTTTTTTAGGACACTTGTGGTATGGTTGGACACCTTCATCGGCATAACCATACATATCTGACATAAGCATCTAAGGTCACAAAATGAATACTTTGAAAATCTAATGACTATTCTTAGATCATATTCAAGTCGACTTCTAACCTATTCTAGACTAGACTTGCATGCATATAATAAACCAACTAAGTATCATTTGTATCCAATTCATTTAAATATCTATCAATAGCCATAATTTACCATTTTTAGAAATCTAAGTTGTATTAATTCATAATATTATTTATTTGAGTTTTCTATTAATTGTCTTATTTAATAGGTTAATTCACCACCTTTATGTAAAAGATAATTTAATACCTTTAAACCTAGATAATCTGCATATATAAATTTCAAGTTAAACACTCCTCATGTATTATTGCAAAATTTACTTGAATGCAATCGTATATCACTTCCACCACCAATGGAAGTAGACATGTCTAGACCACAATATATAAGTTTTGATAATAATGCATATTGTGTCTATCTTCTATGTGTTGGATATTCCATAAATAGATGTATCAGTCTAAATCACAAGATTCAAGATCTCATTGATGATAATATTATTGATGTTGACACACCTACTAAAGAGGCTAAGCCACAATAAAATGATAATTAAAATATCTAAGTGTTAAAATATCATTTTCCAAATCATGAATTAATAAATAAAAACCATGGCTTTGAATTACACTATGCATATAAGGCTCATCCTCATCCTTATATATATGGGAATCCACCTGATAGCATCATTGGTACAATTAAAAGAGAATAAACACCATGCCCTATGATTACATTTTATGATAGTGATGTTGTTGATGTTGATTCAGATAGACATGCACTCTTAATTTGAACACATGTTGACAAAAAATCCATACATAGTGTTATGATAGACAATGGTTCAAGTGAAATTTTGTGCACCATAACACTCCTATTATATCTTGGTTATACATAAAAAGATTTACAAGATACTTCTAGAGTTTTTAAAGCATTTTATGGTCATACACATGATACTCTTGGGCATAAACGCTTCCTTTACAAGTGGGACCTCTCATAGTGCCCACTCTATCCTTAGTTATACCAACCACATGGGTATTTTATATGATATTAGGATGCCATTGGATATAAAAAGTTATATCAATACCTTATACATGCACAAATGTCTTAAATATATTCATGATAATCAACTGCTAAAGATTACAGGAATCCAATGTGAATATAATTTGGAACCAATGATATTTAATCCTCCTACAAAACAATTTCAGGGAACATATATTGAGAAATATGGTAATGAAATAGTCTACATAACTATTCATGATCATATTATAGAATCGACTTCTCTATTTACTAATGAGGATGATACAGTTGCATATGAACACAATCAATTAGTTCCAAAGAGCATGTCACAATCTCCTAAGAATAAAATGGAACTTAAAAAGAGGTATTCATATACTAAGTCATGAGAGGTTATTTAGAGAGATTCAAGACATGTACATGTAGTTAACTATTCTACTATTACACACAAGGATACATGTTTGTATATATGAGTAATAATTCAAATGGCTATATTACAACATATAATTCTAATTTAGATTCAAAGACATATACAATTGGCACTTCCTCCTCATAATAAGTCACTCCTTCACACAATATAGTTGGGTATACATATGTCTACACACTTTATGATAACCTTGGTTGGAGACAACCCTCTACTTCCTCCCAACCCACCGATTATGCCATATCTCTTGATTAACTACCCATACATTTAATTATAACCTGGCTTATTTTATTTTAATTCATTGCTAATTCTCCTATCCCTTATCCAAGAATTATTATATCACTTGTCTTTATTTTCACTTTGGGTACTTTCCTTCTTTATTTTTAAACCAATTCAAACAATCTAAGATAACTACCTTACATTGATTTCATTGTATATTTTTTATGGCAATCCACTTGCTTATTATTGCATATCTATCATGTTGTGGTTTCGATTTCATTTAAATGATAACATATATGTACTCTTAAATTCTACATGAACACACATAGATCCTTTCCCATTGAGGGAATACACATCCTCATCTACATGATTATGATTCAAATCCTCATCCATTGGGCACATTTTCATTGCCTTTCTTTTTGCCACACCATGATTTAACACATTATTTTAGATTGTTCATATCCCTCTTACTTTTTATATTTTTAAAGCCTTGATTCTTGTACTTTTAACATTTCTTAAGTTTAAATATTTTTAAAAAAATTAAAAATGTTAAAATATATAAAAGGTCAAAAAATTAAAAAAATTCTAAAATTCTAAAAAAATCATAAAGTTCAAAAGTCCAAAAAATTAAAATATTTTCATATTTCTAAAATAAATAAATTAGGATCTATAATCATTTTTAATGTTACTAGTTTACTTATTTTCCCATGTTATTTATTTCATGTTAAGTAGACAACATATTTCAATTTTAAATACACATGTATTTTCATGAGGTATGTGAGTGTGATACAAGACACACTTTTATATGGTTATTTGATTTCAAACTTCCCTTTTTACCTAAAAACCTTGCTAAGTTGGGCATCTCTTCATTCTCTATGAACACTTCAACATATTTTATCTATCCATAACCTCTCTACTATGTTGAGCTATATATAATACAATTCTTTTTATAATCACTCATACTTCAGATTAAGCTACATGAGTATGCTATTTTATAGCAATGACATTGATATATATGGTTGATGTAGACTAGTCTCATTTACTCTATACTCCTTTTTACATTTTTACTTTACTACATAATAAGTTAGAACTTGATTGCTTATTATATATGGACCTTATGCTTGTGTGAAACATACACATTTTATTTATTGTATGGCATCATCATTCCATTTTCTTATGTCCCTTGGTTTTGTGTGTTTATGAGACATTCACATGTCCCTTGCATATGGCCTTTGGGCCTTATGTGTGACATTCTATTCAAATTGCATGACATTGATTGTATGTTCATTGTTTGTTACTATTGGTGCCATGATTCATATCATGGATTGCTTCTAATTTATAATTTACTCTTGTGCCATGGTATATATCATGCACATCTTACTTATGTGATTCAATTCTATATCTATCTAACACATGTTTCATATATAATTCAATGCAATGTTTAATACTATGATGAAATATAATTAAAATGTTCATATGATACTAAAAGATTACATCTATCACATATTTAAAAATTATCTTTTTAGATTAGTGAATTGTAGGCTATGTCCCTCATCTCAAAAGGGATATATCACAATGGGCTTGTGTTGAGAATTTAAGTCCTCATGAGAAAAAAATTCAAATTTATGACATAATACAACATGATTCAGAATTTTTAGATTATGGGGCATGTGACGTGCATATTCACTCATTCCTATAGTTAAATCAATACAAATTCATATATACTTGATGCATATGAATGGGCATGAGAAAAAAAATTACAATTTATTAGTTTAAAATACTTACAAGATTTAAATGATATTATTTATCAATCTAGTACAGATAAATGGGGCATGACATTCATTCATATTCATGCTTTTACATGGAAATTTTAAAATTACACTTGTTCAAAATTCAAAAGTTTCAAATGGAATATAGATCCATCTATGGTGGTGTGATTAATTTCATTTAACAAGTATGCCACATAAGAGTTAAGTGACACTTAATGTCTATGGTTAAACTTTTGCAAGACACATTTGGTGGTTCCACCCTCTTTTCATACCACATTTGAGTATAATAACACTCAATGTATATTGTGCAATGTAGCGAGCCACATTTGGAGGTTATTCTCATTCAATTACTCTATAGGAATACTCTATGAGAGTTGGAGCACATAATATTTACAACTCAAGGTATTTAAAACATTTTCAAATTAAGAGTTGATAACTCTAAATTAGCCACATGTTCAACATTTATCCAATTGACTCAACATGGGGGTACACACTTCTCCATTTTCAAGTTGTAAGTTAATTAGATTGCATACTTATTTCATGTGTTTTATTTCATTTCTCTATCTTCAAATTTTCAAAAATGGATAGTAACTACTATTAGTGGCATTGCTGTAGGTTTTACATTAATGCATCTTGCACAATCAAACTTCACATCAAAATAAAAGGTGTGTATACACACTTAGGTTTGTATCTCCTTTAATATAGTAATTTTACTTCATTTCATCACAAAAATAAAAGGGGGACAAATTTAGACACTCAAATTTAATCATTAAGTGTTTGAAAATGATTAATCTTAACATCCTTACCTTGGTCTATTCACCAATACATTAACTTATAATATCTATGGGATCCTTCACTATTATATTCACTACCTTTAAATCAATTCAAATATCATTCATGAAACACTATTATTCTTAATATTTCCTATGATGAAATTATAGTAATCATTATCCTTCTGGGATAAGACTGCACTAGGTAGATAGAGATGTAACCTAACCTTATCCACTGGTGTGGCCTTGTCTCCCATGCTCTAGCAATAAATTTTTAAGTTTGAGATGTTTCATATTATCTATTATGAATGGTGAAGTCATTCCAACCCAATATTCTGAAGTGTTAAAAACAAAAACATCATTCAAAGAAGCTATAGACAAATGATTTGCAAAATAAGGCAAGTCAAATGTTATTCAAAAATGAGATGCTAGTAAAATAGGAAGCCCTTGCATAATTAGGCAAGAAAAAATAAATAAATAGCCTAACTAACCAATGTGGGATGAATTATCACATATGACAAACTAGCAAAATGATGAAATACATAACTATAACTATAAAACATGATAAATACATACTCTAACACCCCACTCAAGTGAATATAGGGGCTAACAATAGCCAAAAATAAATAGTGACATATCCTAGTATGCATTCTGATAAATAATCTTGATAAGGTACTCATGTATAATATGTATCCATGAAAAAAAGAAAGAAGATGTCCTCATGAATACCCTCCAAGGATAACTTATTAACTCCAAGCATGCCATGCAACTTAAGGAAATGAGGTGATGCAAAAAGCTTCATGAAGATGTCTGCAACTTGCTACTATGTCATAATTTACCCCAAGCTAAGAACTCCATCTTGAATGTGCTAAAAAATAAAGTGCATTGTACCTCAATGTGCTTGGTCTACTAGTGCTCAACTAGGCTGTGAGATATATGAATTACACTCTAGTTATCACACTAAATTATAGTGGGTGAATCTTGTATGAAGCCAAAATATGTCAATAATTGACAAAGCTAAATAATATATTAACTAATTGTAATTTATACCTTATACTCAACCTTTATAGATGAAAGTGCAAGAGTTAGTTGCTTCTTGTATAACCAAAAAATAGGCGAATAACCAAGATAAAATATGTAGCCATAAGTGGAACACCTATCATTAAGAAAACCTAACCAATTTGAATTATTTTAGCCAACCAACTAAGTATAACCCCTAGTGTAATGCAATCTAAAATTAGTAATGCCTCACAAATATCATAAAACCCTCTTGTAATCCTGCCAATGAATATCATGAGGGTCATGTGCAAAGTTAGATACAAACCCAATTGTAAATGAAATGTTAGGGCAAGTATGGGTAAAATACATAAGAATCCCAAATATCTATTGATACAATGTAGGATTACAAAGTGGAGTAGTAAAATTGGAAGTGAGAGTCACTCTAGACTAAAAAGGAGAAGGAATTGGATTGCAATCAACCATGCCAAAATGCTAAGGAATATCAAGTGTGTAATTCTACTAACTCAAAAAAATCCTTATATTTGATTATGAAATATGTAAACCAAGGAGTAAATGCAAAAAATTGAGATATATCATCTCAAATAATGATGAAAATGCCTATCGAATAGTTTGAATCTGAGATGAGGATCTACATGTGGGAAGTAGATCATAAACATGCAAGACTAGTATAACAATGTCCTCCCCAATATGTTAAATATACATTGTGGGATCAAAATGACAACTTACAAATATAGTGGATAGAATAAATGATTTCATATTATCATACCAAGCTTGAGGGGCCTATTTGAGACCATAAAGAGACCTCCTAATTTGATAAATAAGAGAATAATCATAAACAAACCTAGCAGGCTACACCATATATATTTCCTCATGTAAGTCTCCATGCAAGAAAGCACTCTTAACATCCATCTAATACATTTTTCAACCCTATGATGCAATAAGAGAAAGTACAAGGTGAACAAAATAAATCTTGGCAATGGGCATAAAATTACTAGAGTATTCAATACCTTTGACTTGTGAGAACCCCTTTGCAACAAGACATGTCTTATACTTACCAATGGACCCATCAATTGCATATTTGATATGGTAAATCCACTTACACCTAAACAAATTTATTCCCTTAGGAAGAGCATCCAAATCCCAAGTGTTATTCTTCATCAATGAAGAATACTCATCTTTCATTGCATCATCCCACTCTTGTATCCCATGATCCTATGAAAAAGATTTTGGATCCCTAGAAAATGCCTAACATAAAAGTCTAGTACCTATAGAATGTGCACGATAATTTCAAGAGGGTAGAAGTTACTATATGAAAGGTGTTACCTCATAAACTATAGTATGAGCCCATCTAGGTATAGTGGAAACATTATTGTGAATAGGATCCTCATCCTCTATAACCTCCTTAGGAATATCCTAAACTGGCTCCTCAAAGAATGAATCCTCAAGAGGAGGTGATGAATCATCAAAATAATAAAAATAAGGCATGGAATAAGATGAAGAGTCATGATATGTGAAGTTCTCATAAAACTATAAATGTTTTCAAAAATGAATATCATGAGTATCAGGATCTAAAAGATGATAAGCTTTCATGTCCTCAAAATACCCTACAAAAATCAAAGGTTTGATCTTCTTATCCAATGATTTCCTTTTCTTCTTTGGTATAAATGCCCAAGTATGACTCTCAAAGACTTGGAAAAATGAGACATCAAGCTTGGTTCTAGACCAAGCCTCCTCTGGAGTCAAATACTCAAGTTCTCTATGTGGTGTGTAGTTTTGAATGTAGTTCACATAATTAACTACCCTTTCCAAATACATAGGAGGTAAATCCTATGTATGCATCATGAAATTAGCCATATCCTTAAAATTTAGGTTCTTCCATTCTACTAATCCATTTTATTATGGAGTATGAGAAATAAAATACCAGTGAATAATACCATGAGCTGCTAAAAAATTAGAGAACTCTCGATTGAAGTACTACCCTCATTATCTGTATGAAGCTTCTTGATGTAACTAGAAGAATGTTTCTAATCCAAATCCTTAAAGACTTTGAAGTGAGCAAATAAATAACTCTTATACTTGAGGAAATAAATCCAATTATGCTTAAAGAAATTATAAATAAAGGTAAGTACATACTTACTCTATTAAAAGGAGTAGGAAATACCATCAAATCATTGTGCACAAGCTCAATTGGTGAATAAGATCTCAAGGACATACCCTTAATAAAAAATCTTGGTGTTATTTTTATAATACATAACTAGGAAAAACTTCATCAAGACATAAAACTATAGGAAGACCCCCTACCATACTATGAGTACTCAACTCCTTCAAATATTTTTAGTTTAGGTGTCTAAATATCTCATGCCAAATCCAACTCTCATAATCTGCATGATAAAATAAGCACGTCCCTAAATTAGGAGTATCATCAAAACTCTCAAAATAATAGAGTCAATAACTATGATCAATAATACCTTAATGCAATAAGTATGTGTGGCTCTAACAAAGATCAAACTTCAACACCCTCTAGTGTGAAAGTCACTATCTTGACCTGACTAGAATGACAAATATGATAAACTAAAATTAGATTGGTTGTGATGTCTAGAACATATAATGCATCATTCATGTAACCACCATCTAGTTGTATGTCACCATTTCCATTAACATAGATAAAGGAATAATCTCCAACCTCAATTTTTAAAGTAGAACTAAGACCAAGAGACACAAATGACTCCTTGAAAGAAGTCATATGGTGTGAAGCACTAAAATATAAAACCCAACTATCTAAAATAGATGACTATGATATCCTAAAAAAATTAAATGCTTTCCTATGCTTATGAGATGGAGGAGTAGAGATAGAAATCTTGTGTTTGTTAATGACATCCTCTAGGTCTTTCATTCTCTTAAAATACTTAGACTATTCATGACTAGCTTCCCACAATTGGAGCAAGATATATTAGACTTATTCTTGGATTTGGAAGATGATTTGGGTTTAGATGTGCTAGTGTTGGGCTTAGGTGTATTTTGAGATGGAGGAGGAGTGTTCTTCTTCTTAATCTTTGTTTTTTCCTTATTTTTTAGGATGTGATGCTACTAATAATTTTTGAGAGGTGGAAGACCCAAGGTGAGACAATTTGGATTCCTCCCTAATAAGTCTCTCACAAAACAACTCTAGATCTAGAATTTTGAATGCCATACCTAAGGCATCCATGCTAGAGAAAAAGGTAAAAGCAAAGATTAGGAATGGGCCACTCAACTTAGATAAAATCAAGTACACACACTTTTCATATTTATTATCTCTTCCACTCCCATTCAACTATGTCAACAAATTCTTAAAGTTAGTGAGGTAGTCTATAATAGAGGCAAAGTCATCCAAATTGAGTGAAGTAAGCTCCACTTCAAGTTGCATGGCTCTCAAGTGATCTAATTTCCTAAATAGACCCTTAGATTATCCCATATTTTGAATGGAGTATCATAACCATCCAATGAAACAAAAAAATATCATTCACATAAATCCCTATTAAACCTATGCACTCTTCAAATTTACATTGGCGCTAAATTTTTTCAAACTCTCATGTAAACTATGGTTGAGTTTCATTGATTATGGACCATAATCCTTTATTTTTTATGATTGTTT
>JARHVA010002860.1:0-2500 GCA_037957365.1 Torreya grandis
CTAGTGGGCCGCTTGAGGGATGTTGTTTCCCCGATAATAGATTACATGTCATGGATAAAGGTCTTAAACTAGGCTATATAGTCTCACTAGTGGCATCCCTAATATATATAAGGTATGTGGAGCCAAAACTTTTATAGGGTGTTTTCTAAAGCTTAGGTCATATAATTAACTCCTCACCTTTACAAGATCTTAAATGGGGTCTCCTACTTACCCTAACAATATTTGTCCCTATTTTTTATACTCTATATGAATGCAAAGTGTGGTTGAATCTATAGTGATGAAACCCATGTCACCAACCCTTAATACTAATTGTAAGCACATGGGGATCAATTCACCATAATGTTAGAACCTAGAAAATAAAAAGAGGATGGTTTATTAGTGTTTTTTTATCCTCTAGGATTCACTATAATGACACGTGAAAGAGAGAATATACCACTATATCCCTCAAGTGACACTTAGGAAAGTAAAAATATTTATTAAAAATAATTAAATTAGACATGTAGAAGCACAATACAAGGAATAAAATCAAGTTTTATACCATGTATTCATCTAATAGCCTATAAACAAATGGGTTAGTGGTTTTGAGTGTGGCCTTAGATTGATCGTCTTGCAATCACACTATTATTAATTTTGGATATTTAGCAATTTCAATTATTGACCATGAGGGGAAACCTATAAAAACATAATGTTAGTAGTTTAATAATTTGTGTCTTTGACAATGATGTCGCTGTATGAAAAAATATATTCTACTTCTATTGTCAATTTTTAAAATTATAGAGACATGTTTGTCTATCCTTATTGATAAAAGGATATTATTATAAAATATTTTATTTTATTTATGAAAATCCTAACTAGATTATTAACCATACTTTTAAATGACAATAGTAAATTGACACACAAACTAACAACTATTAAAAAACAACCTATTAAAAATTATTTTAGATAATTTCATGTAGATAAAAATTATCAAAAGTCATCTAACTCAAAACCACAAAGTAATATTGATTATAAAATAAGGTATAAACTAAGGAATAATAAATTATAATCCAAACCTTATTCTATAAGATATGAAAGAATTATACCAAGGATTATTATTAATGAAAAAAATGATGAGGATTATATGTAAATTCATAGCATTGAAGTGGGAATGATGAAGGTGAGGTTGGAGAAAATTTATAAATGAAGAGACCATAATGGATTTATTGTTGACATGATTGAAGGCTACCAAAAAACAACACTAAATCATAATGACAACTAGTGATTTAAGATTTTCACCAACAAATATTTATTATTTTCAACTAGTGTAATTAATTATAATAAGTATGTCACTCTTTATAGATTAGTATTCTACTCTTTATCATGCATACGAACAACAACCATTCTAATATATTTTCACATTTTCACATGCAGTAAGTGGTACATCAACGAACATAACAGTTAGTCATTTGGTTTATGACTAGATGCAATATAGCTAATATACTACAAAATAGGTTTATAATAGATTTATAATATCAAAAATATACTTTATGATAAAAGCCTTTATAATAAAGACTAAACAAAATAGACACTAAAATATATAAAATGGTTCAAAAATTTTAGTTGTGTGTGCATTGACAGAGAATATGATAAAAGGAAGGAATTTTAAGTTATTTTTTATATTATTTATCTTTTTAAGATAGGAATGATTTAAATAAATATGTTGAGCCTATTTGGATTAGTTAAAATTAGAATGATATGCAAACATCATATACAATGTCCAAGACCAAAAATAAAAGGAGACTAATAATGATCGAGGGACTCAAAAATTCTAGATTAAAAAATCACACTTTTTTCCAAATAATATAATGCTCATTAGTATTAATTTTATAGATTTAGATCTACAGATTTGTGTTTATGAACATAGAATAAATAGTATGGTCCAGAGATGATTATTAGTCTAAAAATGATTAATTTGAGGCTACCATGTTTATAGACATCCACTTTAGAATAGATAAAATGCCTGTCAATTATGTGATTGGACTATTATAATTGGTAAGCATAGTATATGTGATTTTGACTAGTCAGGAACTTTACTAATAAGATAAAATAATGTCTTATTCTATCAAAGACTAGATGATCATTCCATATTTTTGATACAGAACACAAAATTTTGATAGAAAGATATCATGGCTTTGAGTTTCCATGTCATGCTAGGATAAAAAATTATATTACCTTACATAGATAAAACAATCAACAAACAAAAATGTATATAATATTAACAATATCATGTTATATAAAATAAACCCTCTTACTTAGAGATGTAACATGGTGAATAAAAAAAAATAGAAGGCATGATAATAATTAGATTGACAAAATATGTTGATAGTATTGAATCAATTTCACATTTGTTTTCTATAATTTCACATTTGTATCTTGATAAAATAGGTCAATTTCACATCTGCAACTTAGAAGTAAAAAATGGATGGATATTGGCCCAACCTTTTGTCTTATTCAACCTACA